>VKOC01022392.1:0-38208 GCA_009364415.1 Spea multiplicata | reverse complement strand
TATGAGGAGATCCGGGAGAGAGCTGTATCTCGAATGCCTATAGAAGCAAGCGAGTCTAGAAGAAGGTGGTGATCAACAGTATCGAAAGCAGCAGAGAGATCAAGTAGTATTGGAATAGAGAAGTGACCTTTTGCTTTGGCAGAGAGCAAGTCATTGGAGACTTTTTTGTTAGAGCTGTTTCAGTAGGGTGAAGGGGTTTGAAACCAGACTGTAGAGGGTCAAGGCGGGAATTAGAGGAGAGGAAGTTAGTGAGGCGATTTTACACAATCCGTTCAAGCAGCTTAGAGGTAAAAGGAAGCTGAGAGATAGGGCGGTAGTTAGTCAAACAGATGGGATCTGAGGAAGGATTCTTTAGAATGGGTGTGATTAGTGCATGCTCGAAGGCAGTTGGTACAGTTCCAGATGATAGAGAAAGAGATTAAATAGTTGGGTAAGTGATGGACCAAGGGATGGACATAAAGAGACTTTGTGAGGTGTAAAGGGATGGGATCGAGGGGACAGGTTGTTGGGTGAGAGGAAGGAAGAAATCTCTTCTTCGGTTGTAGGGGAAAAGGCAGTTAGTATAGTAGGAGTGGGGGTGAGTGGTGTAGGAGGGAGTTGTAAGGAAGAGAGGCCTTTCCAATAGTCTCCATCTTCTCTTTGAAGTGGGTAGCAAGATCTTGGGCAGTGAGAGAGGTTTGTGGTGTGGGTATGGAGGAATAGAGAAGGGAGTTGAAAGTAGAAAAAAGGCGTCGTAGGTTGGAAGACAGGGAGGATATGAGAGTGGAGAAGTAGAGCTGTTTGGCGAGTGAGAGAGCAGAGTTGTAGGTGTGAAGCATGAATTTATATTGAGTAAAGTCTTTGCAGTATTTTGATTTTCTGAAGTAGCTTTCAGGTGTGCGGCAACACTTCTAAAGAAGCCGTGTGGTTTTGGTATGCCATGGTTGGCATATCAGGAATAAAGAAGTTCTCCATAGGGAGGTACATGTATTTTCCGCTTTCTCCTCCAGCATGATATCAACCTCAGGAGAAACTTTATTAAACATTTACAGACCAGGAGCAGATATTCTGTCACCTTATTCCATAACCTTGTTCCCAGACAACATCTTTCTGTGGAATCTGCAGGTCAAGCCGATTGATGTCTTATCCGCATTCACCTTATTTTTTACCTTGCTTTCCTTTAATCGCAGCAGCCTATTCCTGTAGTTTCCAGCATATTAAGAAAAACATGCTACTGTATCTGCACTTGTACCAAGTAGTTGGTCTCCACTGCCTTATAAAGAATACTTAAAGCTTGAAGCTTATATGTATGTGTCTAAAGAATGCTTTCGTTGATATTCAGTTGTCTGAAGTAATAGGTGAATTAAATAACTTTTCAGATGTCTTGGAGTGTTTGTAGCTACGTTCTCGAAAACATGTTTTTCACATTTTTTGTTACGCTTTAGGCTGGCCGTTTAGATGAACAGCTACCAAAACAAATGCCTTTCACCATTCTCTCGGGGGATAAAGGCTTCCTGGAGCTTGAGAACCAATTTAAGAAGACCCAGAGACCTTTTCACATCCTTAACCCTCATCATATGGAAGGAGACATGATGTGTGCCTTGTTAAACAGCATATCTGATAATGCTCCAGGTAAAAGGCCGGGGTGAACTGCATGTCTCAAATCAAAATACTACAAATCCATCTGAATTAAATCAAACTTTCCACATGTGTGTTTTTTTGTTTTCGCGATATTGTATATGGCTGATGTTGATGCCCCGGGAGGGTGCCTGCGATGGCTGGAATATCCATTTAACCAAATAGTGCAGTTAATGTGGACTAGTTTGCCAAAAGATGAAAAACTAGTCCCTATATTTTTCAGTTCGTTATTTAAGTCCTAGCATTATGGGTCTTGTTGGTAAGAAAGCATAATACTTAAGCATGCAGTTTAATGTATATGATGAGTTCCTTTTATAAATGCATGGGGGTTATTCAGAGCCTGCGTATATGTGTTTGGCTCTTTGCATGTGAGTATACTCCATACTCCAGAGCTTGATTGGCGAATGCTGTAGATGGGGTTCTTTGAGACACCTGTGCACATGCATGGAAGGCTCTCTGCTTGACTGCTCCAGACCTCTGAGGGAGTGAGAAGCCACAGCCTCTCACTAATGTAAAGTACATTTACTATTAAACCTTGAACAATGCGTACAAGAGCACTCAATTGGCTTTGGTGCTCCTAAGAGGTCTCTCTTCCCTAAAGGTCTCTACATTTCATGTCCTTGGCTGGAAAATATTGTTACAATTCTTCTGCTTGAATGCTAATGACTGAATACAGATGTCTCTAAGCTAGTTTCTCCAGCTTTGAGCATGTGCAAACAAAGGAAACGCATGTAAGCATGTTTGATTAGCTCAGCAGTCCTGTACATTCCCAGAAATTCCCTCTATTTGATGGGATTTGTGGATACTTGTCAGGTCACTAAACTAGGAGGCTGCAGTGGAGGATTCAACTTATCCAACTTATACTTTCAAACGTCAACCCCACTTGGTGTATCATGGAAGAAGGGCTGAGCTTGCACAGTAAATCACCTCATGTTAACTGTAATTTGCAGAACTGTACCGGTTCGATGATAATGTTAATCTCATTCACCTGGGTTTCATAGGATTTTTTTCTTTTTTTTTCACCAAAATAAAATGTAATGGTCTCTGAAACCAGGATTTGGTTTGTCTTTTAATTTCTCCAGGTACAAGCGATGCTGCCATGGACGTAGGACACGATGAAGGTGTGTTTGATGTTTATTTTTTGTGTATTCGTATTTTTATTTTTTGTATGGAAAAGTGGTTCTGGTGATTGGACCATTCCATTAGTTCTGTGGTGGTAAAACCACTTCCTTTCATGAAATAAGTCCAATGTATTAAAATGTGTGGGAGCTAAAATTGTTTGGGTCTTCAATAAGTATGTAACTACAGCCAAATGTGAGAGATTGGGCTTCATAAAAAAATATTAATTAAAACAGAACAGGAGAGAAAGTGGAGGTCATAGAGGAATCTCCATTTTCTGTACTACTTGTACATTACATTTATCAGAACATGGCACTCCGGTCCCCCCCTCTTTTTTAATACACGATCATTTTGCTTGGACATACTGCATCTAAGTGAATGAATATGTATCCCGAAGTAGCTGCTGCTTCATTTTGCTTAAGTTGGGGGTTGAAGCATTTCATTAATATGGAGTTCATACTCTGTCGGTATTCACAAAATGTTATGTTAAATAATCGGAGATCTGTATTGTGGTCATATTGGAATTTTATCAGGTAATTTATTGTAGTCTGTTTTATTTCGGCTAATGGATTTTGTGAGTCGCACTCTTTTACACTGAGGATGGAGTAAATGCCAGTCTGGTTGGAATATTTTTAGTCATTAGTATATGTGGCACTTCATAGTGTTTGTTAGACGGTGGTTTTCAAAAGAGCCCTTTCTTTTGTGGTGAATTCCTTGGTCACCAATCTAGGAGATGATTAGCGCTTGGGGTAATTTATTTTTCTGTGAAACCAAAGAGACTTTTAATCACACAAGTGTTTTCTGAGATGCGCAGTTATTTAGAAAAGTCGTACGCTGGGCAGTTTAAGGATGAATTATACCATTTTCCCAGCTAGTGTAAAGAGTGCTTCTACTTATTAGTCTGTGTGACTCTAACTCAGATTTTTTTTGTTATTGCTTTGGTGCATATTAGTTATTTTAGGCCAATCTATTAGACAAACACCCATAATCCAGTACCTGTATTCAACCTTTTTTAAAGGACGTGCCGCCATCTTACGAGTGGCAAAATCACAGTGCGCCCTGGGGTGAGCGGTGTCATGATCGAGGCATTTCAGCGACACCATTGACGTATAGGAGGTGATCTTTGATCGCCTCCTAAACTTTTTAAACAGGCGTCCGCCGCCATACTGTATGGCGGGCGTTGACGCCCACAGGGAGTGGCCAGACATGGCCCATGATGCTCATGTCGGTGTTGCTAAATGTCTCGACATCGTGGCATTACAGCAACACCGTTTAAGCGAAGAAATCTAAATTACATGCCAGGCAGGTTATAGGTCGTAAAGTGACAGTTTTTTGTGACGTACCTGACCTGTCAATGGACGTTAAGGGGATAATTGTACAAGCTGGTCTTTATCATTGCCATAAAGAACTGTCTTAGTGTGGTGTTTGGGCAGGGAAAGTCACCCAAAGCATCACATGAACAATAATAATAGCAGCTTCCAACTCTGCAGATAAAGAATGTTGATTGGAGCAGAATTTGAGAAAACCAGGTTTTTATCATTGCTAACACACATTCCTGTATACAGCACTATTTTATTCTCAAGGAGAATTTCTTTCCCCCATGGGCATCCTTTTTAAGTGAGCTGGGTTACTTGGCACTGGAATTCTTCTAAAGTCATTTTTGTGCGAGTGTGCATGTTTTGCCTTATGGGCATCCGTGGAGAGCACCCATTTTAATTAGCGGACGCAAGGACTTATTGCTGATAAGTTTTGTCAGCAAGGGATGGCTAATTCAAAATAAGAATGTAGTAATTGAACAGATAGTACCCCCTGTCTGCATTCCTTCACTCACTGTCCGGACAACTGCTTTGTGCTTCCGAACTGATATTCTAAAACAAATTGGGAGTTACTTGTAATAATAAGGGACTTGGGACAGACATGGACAAAAGAGTTGTTGGCGTTGGCTGTAGACACATCCACTAATTAGTCCCACTGTCCTGAGCCAAGCTTGCATGGCCGCCTCAATTGAGAAATACTGGATTAAAATTAAAGGAACAATACACTTATAGGCTATACCGCAGTGTAGACATTTATATATTTTCCAAATGTTAGTATTCTCATAAATGTCAGATGGTGATGTCACTATGAACCTGTAACGACTTGATTACATGATTCTTTAGTAGAATGTGCTAATCTTTCTTTGTAGTATGTGCCTTGTGGTTTCCGATTGGTAGAACTAGCCAGGAGTACATCCACGTTTAATGTGATGAAAGGCATTTGTGGCAAGCTTGTGAGATGCTGTCACTTCTACGTATTGATCCTCCCATGAATTAGAAGTAGAGTTTGAGGCAGTGTAGTGCTTATCTCCTGTATGTACACTGCATATACGTGCTGCATTTGAAGTGTAGGCAAATGCCTAGGTGATGCACAAGTGACTAAACATATTAATCATGGTCAGAATCAAATGCCTGTCCAATAAAGGTGTAAATCACAAAATGATATTCTGTAAGGTCTGTTGACTAACGTTGTGAAATAGCGCTATGTTACACAAAGTTCTTGCACATCCTATCCTTGACTTTTTTTCCTATTATGATCAATGGAACAGTCAAACCATTTTTTGTTGTGATCAGTTTTTGAACCCAATGTACACGGATGTTCTGTAAGAATATGTATACCCAGTTTCCATGTGCAAGCTACCATTCTCTTTGTAACTCTTGATAAGACATATAAATATTAGAAAGTGGAAGCTGATTACTATTAGAATGACTTTTCAGTGAAGGAACCATATTTTCTTTTAATGAGGACAGGTCCGTGTAGATATGCGATGCGTGGGAACTGGATAATAGCAGCTATGCCATGTATTTGCAGAGAATGACAAAATGGGCTAACTGGGCTGAAAAAGTAATACCGACTAACTGGGGAACCCACTACATTTCCTTACCTTTCCCATTATTTTCTGCAGACACTGATATGAAAGAAGCCATCAGAAGAAGCCTTGAAGATGGGTCGATTTTGAAAATAGATTAAGATTTTCAAGTTCTCTTAGGGCAAAAATAACATTACTGCTGCTGAGATTTCTGTTTCCTTTTGTTGAATGCCCATACCCAGACGTCACTATGTTAGCGTTTAGTTATATATATATATATATATATATATATATTATAGCACTAGCTTTGATTTCGACCTGCAAGCACCAAAATCTACAATCTCACTGCACTAATCTGAATATAATATAGAATAACGGTGAATAATCAGGAGCTGTGTTCCCCCTCTACTTGAAAATACTGAAGAAAGTATATTTAATATTTGTGTTGCTTGATGTATATTTTTACATGTTCAGATTACTTTCTGGCTCCTTTGCTGCTTAGTTGACTGTATTGATCATTTCTGTTAAATACAAAATATATTTTGTCGCTGTTCATTTAATTGTCTCTGTTTTAGATCTTTGTATATATGTACCCGGTAATGACTTGTTATATTAAGAAGCAATAAATATATTTTAAAACCATTTGATGTTGTGAAATATAAGATGTATTGTATCGTTTACTTTGCCTAATACTAATTACCATTGAGCACCATGTTTTTGCCTAGTGGCCGTGTAATCGGTTTGTCTTAGTCTGATGATTCTCGTCTTGCCAGACCCCTAGAATATATGTATTGTATTAATTTATGGTGCTATATAAATATAAGATAATAATAATAGAGCTCTAGGTGCCGCTTGTTACATTATATGGCCCTGCATACCATGTGCGGTGCAGTGAATAAAGATAATTGTTTCCTCCGACACCACTAAGTATTGGTGGGCTATTAACCCGTGGCACTTACCTAGGGTATTTTCTTTGTTTATGACCCCTGCACTGGACGCAACAGACAGACAACCACTCAAAACAGCGAGAGGAGAAATTAATTGATAAAACGGCAGCAGAACAATTATACAGTAATGTGGGTGACTTATGTTTGAAGTCTGAAGAATAGGTGCATGGGTTCATGTGAAGATAATGACATTGCAGTCTACTGTGAAGTTACGTCGGACATTCAAGGGTGCGTTCTTTGCAAGAACTAACAAAATAGTGAATGCATTTAGTCATACTGTATGCCGTGAAGATTTACTAACAGACTTGCCAGGATTCATAATGGCTGTTGCTGTGGAGGAATGTGAGGGGGGTAGGAGGGTATCTGACAAAGAAACACAAAAAACTTAGAGCCAACGGTTTATAAACTGAGAATGCACTAGTTAACGTGTGTGTGTCTCGCGAGCAGGGCTCTCTCCACCTGATGTATCAGTTTGTCTTAGGCTGTCATTTCTCGTCATCGCATACCCCTTGAATATATGTTTTGTATTAAGCGCTGTGTAAATTGTTGGCGCTATAGAAATAAAAGATGATGATAATATATCACACACTTGCTTGCTGCTGGATTAGCCATAAATGCTAATCTCAATTTCTGGCCAGGGATCAATATAATAAAATTGGTGACCAATAATAAAACAATATAAGGCTGTAACATGTTTGCACACACACGTGCCAATATATATATATATATTTTTTTTTTACACGTACTGACATTAGTAATACTCACATTCTCTCTCACTAACATACTTACACACACTAGCCTCATTATTTACACTTGCACCACTATCCGCTCAGGCGGTAGTAGGCTGGTGCCAGCAATTCTGGCTCATCAAGGTCCTTGCATATCACTACCTGGTATACCCCTGGATGTACCCCTTCTAACTTCATAAAGTACACCCTTCAAATATTAACCCTTTATTAGCCCACTGCAAAGGTTCCTTAGTTGTGATTCATTAAGATAAACAACCAAAGTGTTCTAATGATTGTCCTTAAGAAGCAGAGCTGATATGGTTGACGTGGAGATCTCAAGTTGACATACTAGTGAAACACGCATGATGTGGAATGCTCAGATATCGTATGATATGAAGTAGTCTGCCCCAGAATGTGTGACCCGCAGAGTACGGTAATAGAAATATACCGAGAAACCGTACAGAAAGTAGAACTGGCTGCAGAAACCGCAGTCAGTGCCGGCCTTAGGGGTGTGCGACCTGTTTGACTTCACAGGGCGCCATGGTAGCAGGGGCGCCTGGCCGGGACTTAATTTAAAACATCCTTTTTTGTATTGTTTTTTTTAAAAACTTTATTTAACATCATTCATGTTAAAAAGTTTTTAAAAAAATTATGCTTTAATCTAGGTCCCGGGCAGGGGCGGTTGCTCGTAAAGTTCTCAGCAACCGCTCGACGCCCCTTACTCTCCGTGACTCCGTCGCGGTGCCGGCATCTCATGTTGAGCGCCAGACTTTTCCGGCGCTCAAAATGAAATGCCAGCAGAGCGAGAAGACGGATGCCTCCCGCTCTCACTGCAGGACTCCGGCAACAAGGTAAGGGGGGATGTAGTTTGAAGGCAAGAGGGAGGGTAGTTGAGGGGGGTGTAGTGGGTGGGGCGCCAGAGGATCAGTGCCGCCACAAGGGCCGCCACAACGCCTTAAGGCCGGGCCTCTGACCGCAGTGATTGGTGGAGTGGAAATAATATAATTGTGATATTAAAGAGGCTTTTGTTAAAAGACCTGAGTACTTTCAGGGAGAAGGGCAGACACTGCAGAACATATGGGGGGGGGGCCAGATTAATGAGGATTTTACAGAAAGACATCCACTCGAGCGATCTGACATAATAAGGTTAAAATAGAACAGCTGTGCACACCATTGTGTTTAAAGCAACATAGCATCATTCACATGACATCATAATATTATAGAGGCCAATCTCTATGGGGCTATTAATTTGCACACAGAGCACTACATGCCCAGTGTAAATGCACAGCCCACATGTATTGACGCCCAATGCATGTAACTTGTTTATATATAACTTGTATATATAAATACACACATGTAGAAGATACATCAGGCTGCAGCGGCAGGTAGATCGCCGGTGCTCGTAGTGACTGCACTGTAAGAGTTAAAGAGCCGGAGGGGGCAGCCGTGTGCTGCAGGCAGGGGGCAGGGAACGTGACTCGCGGGGAAGGGATCCTCCCAGCCCATGTTAGGAGATGTTTCATTAAGTGTTTCGGAGCGGAGGAGACAGCGTGTCCGGAGACATCTCACGAGACACCGGCCGAGACAGCACAGCCATGGCCCAAGCCAAGATCCAGGCCAAAGCCTCGGATGGGAAGAATGGAGGAAAGTTCTGCAGGTCACTGTCCATGGCAGCCCGCTCCAGCCATCTGCTGGAGACATTGGATGAGCTGGAAATCAGGTAGGAACCCATTCACCTCTCATGTGTAGAGCTACTTCTCTTTCCAAAGCTGTTCCTCTTCAAGGATGACATCAGATAGCCGGTACAGGTGACGTCACCGGCTCCTCTGGGGGGCTGATACAGATACTGTATGTGTTACACATATACTATGACACATGCCCTGGACACACAACACATAGAAGGCAGGAGAAGAGTGATGGGAAAACCAAAGGGGGATCTCCAAATGTACAGATCTGATTAGATGTGATAGAAACAGTTAAACACTTATAGGGATTGAATAAAGTAGAAGAAGGAGAAGAAATGTTAGAACAAGAGCTCCAGGTCTAAAACTAGAGGATCAGAGGCTTAGATGTAATGTAAGAAGTTCTACCTTACTGAGAGGGTGGTGGATAAGTGGAACAGCCTCCCAGCAGTCGTAAACACATAGAGGTTAATCAACATTTAAACATACATATGATAGATATATAGCTATCCTGAATCTAAAACCAGATAAAGGCCCAATTGAGGTTTGAGGCAGACTTTATGGCCCGGATGGTTCTAATCTAGGGTCTGTTTCTGTGACAAAAAATGGCTGTAGAGAACACCAATAGGTTCCCAGCAATGTTTCTGTTGCTGTGGGTTTTGGCAGTGGGAAGTACGGGGGGATTGGCATGCGGGGGTTTCTTCCCAGTGGTTATTCTTTCCAGTGGAATTGTTGGCACGAGAGACATCCCTGGGGCTGGCATCGCTGGGAAGCACAGCAGCGACTTGGGTGCCAGGTTTTTAACAATTAGAACAGAATTAAAAAAAAAACACAGGTTATTGTCCTTAATCATCCCGAGGATAACGTCTAAAAGAGACTGCTAAGACCTCATGGCAAACACCATAGCTGTTGTTGCGTCAGGGTATACTAACTCAGGGCATGCGGGACGACTTCCCAGTTTAGTAACGGCAGGTGACCTGGGAGCGTGAACCTGTACACAAAAACATGTGATAGAGACATTGAAATACTTAATGGGATTTAACAAAGTACAAGAGGAACGTTTATTTCAAAAATGGAGAAATGTTTGAACAAGACGTCATAATCTAAAACTAAAACAGCCTCCCATCAGAAGTGGAAGAGGCCCTTATAGCATAGTGTTATCATGAAACATAAGAGCAAGGACTGATAAACATCTGGGTCTTCAGGAAAAATATTCTACGTATGATTTTTCCGGTACTAATGGGGTAAATATATACATGTAAAAAGAGAATGTAAAGTATAAATATATGCAACTTTACAACATCGCCTTTCCTTGTAGGGGGTGTTTTCACTGTCTATCATCTTAAAGTGCTATTCTCTTGGGTGCATCTGTTGCAGAATGTTCAGTCTCCTGGTGGATGATGTCACACACTCGATACTGCTGTCACAATGATGTCATATATATGGAGGTCCAGCAGTCAGGATATGAACACATAGCCTATCTTTGATTTTAGTGGGCAGCATCCATTTGGCAGCGGACACGACAAAGACACAGGATCAGACTTCCCAAGTGTCCCTCCTTAGGAGAGGCAGTCCCTTTTTAGCACACAAACCCTTCTGTCGTTTGCTGTGTATGTGTGTATCACAGCGTTCTATAACCCTAAAAGTCACTAGAAACCACAGAAAATTGGTTTATGTATAAAACTTGTCATGTGAAACAGATGTCAAAATGACATCAAAATTCTGATTCTAAACCCTGGTATAGTTCCTGTCCTCCAAACACCCGGCCAAAGAAAAACTGTCACCTCCGGCTATTTGAAAAGTTCAGTGTGCAGTGAGTGAAATGCACAGCTGAGAAGGGACTCCCGTGTTCATCTGCATTGTACGGTCAGACGTAAGCGCCTGGCGTGGCCGGGTCCCGCTTCTAATTCCCATAAAGAAAGCTCTGCTATTTTAGTGTTTCTGAGCGGACAAGTAACATAACAGATGGCCCTCTTTTCTCTCTGAGTGACCTTAATTACAATGCATCGCCAACAGAAAAATTATCTTGTGGCAGGCATTTCAGCACAATGGATATATATACATATATATATATATATATATATATACATACTGTTTTACATAGTGACATGCATTAACACCATTCCTCATGGCAGTTCAGATCTGCAGTGAAACGGATCCATTTCCGGCTGCCTGGATCATGTGCTAAGTAGCTAGAAAAGTGTAGAAGACTCCAGCAGACGACGTGACTGATAGCGGGATTTGTGTTCCAAAGTGATCTCTTAACTCTTAACAACTCCTCTTTGGGGTTGGGAGAAAGTATTGTGACCGCCTGTTAAATGGTCTGATTTTAATGGCATTGATTGATCTGTGCCTTTTGGCATCGATACTCGTTGCCTATTGGCTCCTATACCACTCAGTATTTTAACAGAGTTCTTTTGTAGGCTCGCCACCATTGCACTCTTCCAGTTTGTCTTTGGGTGTTAAAGGAGCTTGTAATAATAAGGTAGTGTATGCTGGGGACCGGATTGCCCTATTGAAAGAGCAGGGTCTCAGGTACACCGCAGGGTCAGATCTCACACGATGAGCATTGTGTACATGACACCACATGCCCTTCTAAGTGGAGCATCGGTTTATGGCAGGCAAGATGGACTTAACGGTTCTTATTTGCCGCCAAGCATGCGTGTCCTCTGATGGGTGCCAGCAGTGTCACTGTAGAACGTATTGACCTTCCATGACCTCATCTGCTCTGGGACTATTGCAGGAGGGGCGGCATTGACTTCCACTGTTTTCTGGTGTAATCAAAATATTTACAAACAAGTCTGAGATTTTCATTAAATAAAAGGAAGGATTTAATGAGCCACCCGTTATACCTTTCTCACTGTGTTAAGATGGAGCGCATTATTATGTCATGATACACACATTAGGTAGGCTTTTAAAGGGACAGTACTCACATGAAAGCTACCATATAATACTACACACTTCCTTATCATGGCTGCCGTTATGTTTTACTTTTTTCTATAATTTTACCTTGTAACATATATAACCTTTCTCTTGGAAGAGATTACCGTATGGGGCTGAACAGCGGAAAGAATGAGTATTGGGATTCTGGATCACATTGCCCTGCAGTTGTGCTGCGCTCTTTAATAAGTAGGTGTCAGCAGTTTAGGATAGACGGCTGGGTGGTTTGGCAATTGATGGGTTTTCTTGAAGCATGGAAAATTTGAATGAAAGTGCTATGTATGACATGTCATTTCACGCACTGGTGCAGAACTAACCAGATGCTACTGGATTACAAATCCCCTGACTCTTTCAATGCCTGAAACTTTTCCTGTCTGTTAAACGTACAGTCGGTGGAGCAACAGCAAGAATAGGTGAAGACATCAATGAAGAAAGTTGTCTTCCTGATATGGCATACTTAAGTACCCCCACCTGTCTGATCATGTACAGTGCATGGGGCCTTAACACAGTAACGGCAGTCAAAGAGTTAATGGGTGTGGTGGGACCATTTCTTTTCTCATTATAAATGATGTGATCTACATTTTCCAAGGAAGGATGCTAGTACGAAAGCATAATGGATGTAAAAAGCATGACTCACGTAACAGACTTGCCTACTGTGGCAAACCCATTTCAGTGATGGGGGGTGGGTATATGTTGTTTTACCAGAAAATAGCTCCTAAATCAGAAAATCATTCCTTTCAACTGTCAAAGCAGAAGCTGCACATTTATTATACACTATATGACCAAATGTATGTGGGCACCTGACTATCTCAACTTTATGAGTTTGTTGGATGTCCCATTCTAAAATTATGGACATCGTTATGTAGTCGGTCCTCACTTTGCAGCTATAACAGCTTCCGCCCTCCTTGGAAGGCTTTCCACAAGATTTTGGAGCGTTTCTCTTGGAATGTTTGCCCGTTCATCCAGGAGAGCATTTATGAGGTCAGACTCTGATGTCTTCATGGACCTTTTTTGTGCACTGGGGTGTAGTCATGCTGGAATAGAAAACGGCCTTCCCCAAACTGTTCCCACGAAGTCGGAAGCATAGCATTGTACATAATGTCATTAAAAATGCATTAAATACTTTCTGATAAGCCAGAAAAGAAACTTATATGTTACCATAATATATCTATTCAGATGAAATTGACAAAGAATAAATCACATCTGTTAGAGATTGCAGCTGGGATGGAGGGCATATCCAAATAATAACTAGAGCATTAAATCCCAGCATATCACTAGTTAATATAATACATTAATATAATACATTAATTAGCTTAGCCATGCTTGCCTAAATGCCTTCACTATATAAACATCTACCAATTCTTTTGGAAGGCTATTCCATGCACCCACTGCCCTTTCAGTAAAGTAATATTTCCTGATTTTACTTTTAAACCTTTGCCCCTCTAGCTTATGACTATGTCCTCTTGTTGTGGTAGTATATCTCCTTTTAAATAAACTCTCTTCCTTTATCTTATTGATTCCCTTAAGTATTTAAATGTTTCTGTCATATCCCCCTGTTACATCTTTCTTCCAGGCTATATATATTAAGATCATTTAACCTTTCCTGGTAAGTTTCTCTGGAGAATACACTGATGCCCCCATACATACTCACTCTAACACCGTACACTGACACACTACATTGTACACTCAAGTGTATGTGGATGTCTGTGTATAAGTGTGTGAAAATGGACAATGGGACAGTTTTCGCACCAAGGCTCCGTAGTTTCTAGTTACGCCCCTGGGTTGTATGTAAGGTGTTGATGTGAGATCTGGGCTTGCTCACTGTCATTGTTATCGGCCTAATCTAGCCTACCTTCTGTGCTCCTTCTCCCACTCCCCTCATGTAAGGGCTGCTGTGCTTTAAAATGCCCGGGCCTATTTTAAGTGTACATATTATTTAGAAGGCATGTTACAAGTACAATATAGAAATCTAATACACTTGTGTTACATAGTTACATGATGGAATTGTGATGCCTTGTAGATGTGTGACCAGGCAAAAACGACTCAGACATATTTGTAGTTTTGTTTTTGGTCCATTCATTTCGCACAACGAATTTAGTTTCCCACCCTTTCTTTTCAGACAAAATTCAGAGAGCATTTTTTTTTTTGAATTATTGTCAATCACTTGCACTCAGTGCAAGTCTTTGTTACAGTCTCTCTCAGTCTCAGCGTCTCTCCCTACCTTCTCCGACAACTGCTTCTTTGTCTCCTTCTTGTTCTCTGCTGGTCCCCTTTCTCCTGGGTGTATGCTGCATTATTCTGGCCTCTTCTGCCACAGGATGGAGCCTCACAAACCTAAAGTGTTTGTGAGGCTCGGTCATTTTGCATAAATACTGGGAACAAGCCAGAATAATGCAGACAGATCATCTGAGTAAGAGAAGCATTTCTGCAGAAGAACGGAGAGCCAAATGAAGCCAACCAGCGGAAAACAATAAGGAGAAAAGACAGAGCAGCGAGAAGGATGTTACCTTGAGCCAGTGTGTGTGGATCATGTATATGTCTTGTTAAACCATAAACTTGATGTCAAGATGACTTCAACAGTTTTCTCGATACTCTTACGTAATAGATGGAAAACTTGAGAGTAAAACCAACACCTCTACAGACACATGATGCACCAGATACGAATGCCAAAAACTTGCAATGCTTTTCATGCACTTTTTGAAATGCAGACATACAAAAAGGGACACAAAGTATGTTAACTACTTACTCTCTTGCCATGACATGGACTGCCATGATTGTTCATTTATACTTCGCTTTGAGCTTGATGCATAATATAACAGAATACTCCCAGTCACGCTATGGAAGCAAAGCCACCCAAACACCTGCCACAGTAAGGCAAAAAGAGAAGTCTCTCCATCGCTTCCATTCCATGTGTGTAAAGGATTTACTCCTCACTCATTCAGATATATCCCATAATAATGGCTGCACAGTTAACATCATCATGTCTTTTTACTGAAATGAATGAACAGATGCACAGATTTGACCTGTGGTGCAGCAGAAAGATTGACCTTATGCACGAGAGTAATTTACATGGGACAGCTGGTACAGAAAATATTGACATAAAGCTTCTACGAGTCGCAGTCATGTGGCTGAGATATCTGCCAATTTCCCTGTCACATCATTTACTTCTTAGCCTAGTCACCCAAATGGCTATATGTGGAAGAACATTAACCAGCCCATTACATCCAGGTATCAGATACAGGCTGAAAGACTAAAGGAACTGATAACAACGGAAGCGAAAGAAGTATAATGTGTGTTTTTCTTCTTCTTCTCTTAGGGTACAAGCTTTGCGTGATGCAGCATCTACACTGGAGGTGGAAAAAGAAACTCTGATAGAGTTAATCCACAGTATACAGAACAGCCAGGACATGAGGAACATCAGTGTTGGTAAGAACTAGATAAACCTAAACTGCTATCAAACACTCTTATAGCCAAATTACACTTAGACAATGGTGCTATTGTAACATATACTTAAAAAACGTTTTTAAACTCTTCTGAAGGTGAGAGGGAGGAACTCACGATAACAGCCGGTCGACTAATGAATCGCACCTTGACCGTTGAAGTCTCCTTAGAAACTATTCGAAACCCACTACAAGCTTCAGCTCTGCAGCAAGCCACCACCATTATTGATGAGATTTCCAAGAATGTGGTGGAAAACTTGGAAAATGGCAAGAAGCAATTGTTATCCCTGTATGCAGCTTGCACATCAGATGTTCCACCTGGGCCAGTCGACCAGAAGTTTCAGTCCATCATTATTGGATGTGCATTAGAGGACCAGAAGAAAATAAAGAGAAGGCTGGAAACACTTATCAGGAACATAGACAGTTCAGAGAAGTCCATTACGCTGTTAGAGCACCAGAGGCAGAAAAAAGCATTGAATTCTCTTAATAGCAATAACGTGTAATGTTACAATTAGAACATCCACTCGCGCATACACAGAAAAGAGAATGCAGACATTCTGGTGACAGCTCAGTTAATGTAGTCATTTATTTCAAATATTTTCATGCAATAATAATTGTATATTTGTCTAGTCCGCCTCTTCGATATATATGCTTTACATTTTCTGTTAATATGTTCATTCTACATGTGTTTTCACTGAATTACATGGATATAATCACATGGATTTTTTTTAATAATACAAACTCTGGATATCTAACCTCTATTCACTTAAGAGATTGCATTTTTTGCTATGACAAAAAAACTGGTTAAGAAGCAGGTCAATTATGTTGAGGGGGGGCTGGCAATGCCTGGGGGGGTGGGTTGTGCCCGCCAAATGTGTGTACATTGTTTACACATCCATATGCATCATTGAATAAAGAGCCTGAGACCCCAAAGTGTCAGTAGCCCACTGCAATCAGTCTCTTATAAATGGTAGTGGGGTGGTTACCAAACAGTGGGAGATCACAGAAGTGCCTGTAATAACTGTAATTATAAAACTGTATGGTATTATTGGGGTGTAGTGTATGTTTGATGATCTATTGGATTATTTAATTATGATGAGGCATACCTTTTATAACCTTTTGCACCCAATTTTTTTTTCAAGACTATTGAGTGCCCATCCTTTCATCATTTTTCTTCTATGTGCCTTTCACTGTGTAATACTGGGTATTATGGAGCCTAAAAGAATAGTAAGGGAGGCCGTGCAATGTTTATGTTCCTAGTAATACAGTCAATATTCTGCTGATTATACACAAAACAGAAAGGTATGTATCCACCGCCCTCTTGTTTTTTCTGGAAAACTGATATTTATGGTTTCCTATATATGCTGTGCCAGTAAACTTACTTTTGATGGGTTAAGAGCTCAACCTTTGATTATATCAGGGGTATCCTGTAATACAAGTTATAAAAACAGACCCAAAGTAAGGTGCAGTTTACATCTGTTATGCCAGTCTTGGTGTACAGAGAAGGAAAGGAAAATGTTGGTACAATCAGCAGAGACATGAGTCTTGGTCCCTATTTTCGAGTTTCAGCCTGGTGTACTATGGGAGCACTAAATTTCTCTGAGTCAGTCATGAGGTATTTTATCTTGATGAATTCCAAATGATGACCACAGATCTGTATAGTTTGCCCATTCATCCTGCAGAGCATTTGTGGGGTCAGGAGCTGATGTTGGACAAGAAGGCCTGGCTCACAATCTCCGTTCCAGCTCATCCCAAAAGTGTTTGATGGAGTTGAGGTCAGGGATCTGTGTGGCCAGTCAAGTTCTTCCACACCAAACTCATCCAACCATGTCTTTATGGACCTTGCTTTGTGCACCGGCCTTACCAAACTGTTCCCACAAAGTTGGAAGCATAGCATTGTCCAAAATATCTTAGTATGTCGCCTTCAAAGCTAGACCCTCTCCTTTTATGTGACAAAATAAACCAAGGGGCAAATGTTAATTGGGCTTCTAGAATCTATTTTTCAGTAAAATAGTAATGTCAAAGGACGTCGTAGTGACTTCTCTGCAATTTTGGCAGAAAGTCCAGTAGTGGGTTTGTCACCTAAAACAAGTTTCCATTAATCAATGAATGAGTTCTGATTGGCCCATTACCAGAAGGGCATATAGCCCTTATAAGAACAATGTACTGCTTAGAAATTTCACCCCGAACACAAGGCAAACAGAGTAAAATTGGAACTTGATGCTTTATGATCACACAGTTCAGAACTGCTGAAAGAAATGTCAGAAAGCCCAGGGTGTTTAGAGATGTAAGCACTGCCATGATGCATCTTCACCATACAAGGGAACCTTCAAAATTAGCAGACACTGAGGTTCTTGAGAATATTAACACGTACCGTGCCGCAACACTCATTCTTAACTGCTCTACTTACGTGAGTAAGTTGGCCCAAGGGTAATGCATGGCTAGATCTTGAATGTTTTGACCACACATGGGTCAAGGAAACGTTATTTTGTGTGTATATTGTATGATGGAGTTATATTATTTGTATTCTGTGGGCCCTATTCAGACTTTGGGTAGAGGGTTGCCAAACGTAACCCTGATTATGTCATCATAAAACCACTCAAGTCTGCTTAAATTTTAGTTTTTCAAAATGTTTCAGTTGATACATGTCAACATTTTGGGAATAGTTGGCAGGATAGCTGACTTTAAATATTGGATCTCAGCATACAGCCTAGATGGGACATTGCCCACGTCTTTTAAAGCAAAATGGATTACTAAAATGGTTGGCGAGAGATGGACCGTAAATAGAGATGAAGAGATAGAGGGACTGTGGAAGGGAGCTTACTTGTGAGCACCTGTGCAATGATTTCATAGCCCCAACCTTTCAAATACCCCATGATACACTTTTGTTCTAGTGGCAGTACTTTTCTACGATTTTCTTTTATGGTATTTGTATAAAATGAAGAATAATCAATTTTATTTACTCAACTCTATAAACCAATTGCTGTTTATGTATACAAAACAATTAGGGGCTGTAGGACACTGATATTTATACTCTAAACCGCAAATTAACCCTTCAAGACGGCTGATGTACTATCCACTTTATTGTCCACACTTGGATTGATACTCTTCACATTCACCCTTATGGATCAGAACTTACTTTACTCTATCCACTGTTTTTATTAACCCCTTAAGGACCGGGCTCATTTTTCGTTTTCTACCCTGTGGGACCGTGGCTGTTTTGACACTTTTGTGGTGCTTGTGTTCAGGTGTAATTTTCTCCTCACCAATTTAGTGTACCCACATAAGTTATATATTGTTTTTTTCAGGACAAGATGGGCTTTCTTCAGATACCATTATTTTGATCGTATCATCTTATTTACTATAAAAAAATTAATAAAAACATGGTGAAAAATTGAAAAAAAAACACATTTTATGACTTTTATTTGAAAAATCTTTTACTCACCTAAAAAAGCAATTAAAAAAACTAGCTAAATAGATTCTACTACTTGTCCTGAGTTTAGAAATACCCAATGTTTTTATGTTTTTTTGCTGTTTTTTGTACGTTATAGGGCAATAATTACAAGCAGCGTTTTATGATTTCCAAATCTTTTTTAACAAATCTGGTCAGTCTGCCTCCATCTCCTCTTTGGAACATCTTTGAAGCCGGTTAACTCAATTTAACCCATTCAAACCATATATTTTTGAAAACTAGACACCCCAGGGTATTCCAAATGCTGTTATTTTAACCCTTTCCATGCACCACTTATACAACTATACTTTGTCAAACTTTGTAATAGTAATTTTTTTTATTTTTTTTTCCACACAAATTGTACTTTAGTTATAGATATACAGGTTCTGGTATATGTCACTATCAAACAACACCCCAATATGTGTTCAGGAACATCTCCTGAGTACAGCGATACCCCACATGCATGGGTTTGTCAGATTGTTTGGCTGGTAAAAGGCTACTTTTGGGGCATGCGTAATTCAGGTGGTCATTTGGTCATTGTGCCTCCATCTCCTGTTTGGAACATCTTTGAAGCTGGTTAACTCAATTTAACCCATTCAAACCATATATTTTTGAAAACTAGACACCCCAGGGTATTCCAAATGCTGTTATTTAAACCATTTCCATGCACCAATTATACAACTACACTTTGTCAAACTTTGTAATAGTAATTTTTTTTCACACAAATTGTACTTTAGTTATAGATATACAGGTCCTGGTATATGTCACTGTCAAACGACACCCCAATGTGTGTTCAGGAACATCTCCTGAGTACAGCGATACCCGACATGCATGGGTTTGTCGGGTTGTTTCAGATTTAAAATGCCACATTTGGGAAGTGCGCTTTTTTCTCCATTTTGGTCAGTCTGTACCTATGCCCTATCTTTGAGCTAGGCCACTCCAATTTACCCCATCAGCCATTTTTTTTATATTAGACACCCCTTGGGTATTTGAAGTGCTTTTATTTTAACTCTTTGTTGAGATTTTTGAGAAATTTTAGCACTTGCTCAAAATAATAAACTTTATTTTTTTATTTTATTTTTTTAATACTTTTTTTATATTTTTTTTACACATTTTGCTGGTACTGGATGGTTCATCTAGTGACATCACTGCATAATTATTTTTAAATGTTAGCACATTTTTTTTTAATTTTTTTTTCCATGAATTTTCTTAACACACACCACAGACCATCAAACCGCTATACTCTGAGCTTTTATAGAGGTGGTCACACTTGCTGATGATCAATTAATGTAGGGCATTAGATTAGCAGCACGTCTGCTATTTATTACTGTTTCCATAGGAATTAAGATTCTAATGTATTATATATTGTGACAGTGTAAACCCCAGGGGGATGCTTAGTTTGGCATTTGGGTACAGGTGCTATCCAGATCGTAAATATGGGTCCCTGGGGTGGAGCTATTGGAGAGCAGGATGGGCCAATGCTCCGTTTCCCCATTTTGTGGAAATTCCATGACGGGTTTTCCAGGAGGCAAGAAGTCCGTAGGATCCGGTCGGGATTCCTATGGGGCCGGCTTCAGGCACAGGTGCTGGGCATTAAAAACCCCTGGAGTCTAATACTCAGGGAGACTGTTGGGGGAAGAGGCCCTGGAGCACAGGGAAATTCAAGGAGGCCCTGAAGAAGACCATCCCTGAGCCAAGTGAGGCATTACCTACCTGGACATTTTGTGTGCTGTCTGGGGGAGGTTTTCCAGAGCCTGGTGTAGCTGGGTCTGTTTGTTTGGGAGGTTGAGGTAGTGGGTGATTAGGCTGGTCAGCCTGGAACAGCATAGTTTAGTTAGAGAGGCTCCAATTGGGAGCTAGGTTTTCTTTTTATGATTTGGTTTTTGGGGTTTCAGCAATTAAAAATAAAGATCTGTTTTGTTACAAGTTGGTGTTCCCGAGACTGATTGCCCTAGAGGACTGTGCTTAGGACCCCTAAAAGTGACATGTATGGCCCTCCTGCTACACGGTTTGTCACATGACATATATAGTGATCATTGTTGACCTTATTTGCATGTGCCTACCCAGAATCCCTTGTGGTTGTGGCAGCACCATGAAACTTCTGAGGGAAAAACCAAGCCTTCTGGCTTGTCTGGTGTCTGTAGATGACCGTTTAATAATATGTGTGTGTGTGTATATATATATATATATATATATATATATATATATATATAAGCAATAAAGATGTGCTGGTGGAAGAGCACATTGTTCGGGTTTGGATTCCAGTTTGTAATTGTCATATGATATACTGCCATCTTGTGCATGCTACAGGTTATCACAACTTCCACCGTTTGTTTTTGTTCCTATCCGATTCCTATCCTTACCCATACATACATATATACAAAAACACAAATACAGCTTGTCTGGTGTTAAGGCGTCGTTTAGAGTATTGACAGAAGACATTTGCATAATGATATAATTGAAGTTTCTGGGACAAAAGACACTTTTTTTTTTTTTTTTTTTTTACAACAAAGTAGTTTAAGGATGGTTGTAAATATTAAATAGGTAATGGACTTGACAGCTAAGAACTAGCTATTAATGTGTTGTACCTCACTATTAAGATTTGTCAGTTTCTGGCTAGGCTTCTTTTACTTTTTTTATTGGTTTTACTAATCGGTTAAGAAGAAAGCAGACCTGGATCCCTTGCTGTTTTTTCCTCTGCACCTCTAAGTCAAAACCCAGCAGACCCAGAACCATAATGCTGGGGCGCCTGCTTCTATGGACAGAAGAAATGCGATAATAAGGGGTGTTTCCAATACATACATTAGAAGTTAAAACAACCAATGTATCAAAGTTTTATATAGAACCTTGTAGAAAGGACCTGACCTTAGAGGATTTATTGGCGCATTGGTCATGGAACTGAATTCCACAATATTTTCTGAGCGACCTTGGAAACCACTAATTTGATCGTATAGATCGGTTACTAAGGCTTATTACAAGGCCATTTTTATCACTGTATCATAAAACAGAACAAGTAATAATACCAACATAGTCCAATTTGCCAAAATGGTTTATTTATACAATATGACAAACAAATATTCCGATGTAACCCACAGAAAACAAACACTGGGTTTGGATCTAAGATCCCACTGCCAAACCATGATATTAAAACAGAGCCTGACATCCCTTTAAAACGCTGCCTGCCTGTTACTAGAAGGGGGCGCAGATGGCACAGATATGTCGATCCAATGCGCAAGATAGGATAGGTGCTTCAACAGAATGTACAAACGGTTGTAAAGACAGTATGTGAAAGTACGTGCATTTATGTGTGTCCAGAGTTTCAGCCACTCTGAAATGTTAAAGCAAAAGTGAATACACCCAGATTTCAATTCAGAGAAGGGTTCTCCTAAACGTGCTCCTTTACCTCCTTCCCTGCATGCAGACAGCATATTTAAAGGGTAACAAAAAGGTCTAATATGGTGCAGTACAAATTGTGGGATTTTTCCAAATGAAGTCAATGGTTATTATGCAGTCAATAGTGACACCCACAGTGTCCGCATCTGAACCCCCCAATCATCATTTCTGCTCTCTGCGCGACCACAAAGCTGTGCGTATATAAAATATCTGATGGGTCCGACGTTAAATATGATGGTCGTGCCAAACATTCTTAAATAGGTTTTGTAAATTCTGTAGTTAAAGTGCACCTGAGTTGAGGTTTGTCTAAGCCTTAAGCATTTTTCTGTTGCTCTGTATACCGTCAAAGCTTAGGTTATTATTATTATTTATTTTTTTAACAAAAACAAAAACCCCTATCATAACAATAGGGAAGCATACACAGAGTTGTTGCCGACACCGCAAATATTATTTCTAAGATACATATGGCAGGAAGCCACATATTCCAAATTCATTCTAAAAAAGGCAAAAAGTCATAGCATTTAAATAACAGTCACTGGTGTCAAAAGCCTTGTAAAGAAAGGAATCTGCTCTATATAGTGTTTTGTCCATCTATTTAGGATATTCATATGGAAGATGTTCACCAGTGTTGCAATAACAGCACTACTTTACTTTCTCCTAGATTTGCTGAGAATTTGGGAATTAGAACCCCGACAGCTCATGTTGCGAGGCGTGAAATCACCTTTGTCAAGGGACTCCAACAAGTTTAGTCCCATGTACTTCTGGAACAGAATTCACAAATGCAACACATGGAGCTCTGGGTTGTTCAACTTGCTTAAAATAATTTTACAGTACTCGTCATGTCTTGGGTAACATCAAGGTTCCCCTGTAAGTGGGGTTGCTGACCTTTTGAAATTTTTACCCCAATTCCTAAAGGAACTTGGACCCTTGGTCAAAATTGGTGGCAAATGTATAATTCTCATCCTCAAGCCGATTCAGTAGCCCAACTTTTGAATGATTTTCGAATAATCAGGTAGAGTTAATGTGTATCTGTATGACCATGTAATTGGTGTCTTTATGTTACAAGGTAGTCATGTGATAAGCAGCTATTTTTTCCTTTATCCTCCCTCCATTATCCCAAATATTTTCACTTACATTTGCACTCAGTCTGTTGTCTCTATTTACTTCCCAACTCTGTCTATAGCCTCTTCGGAACAATATTTTGGTCTCTATGTACCATATAACCTTTGCAATTTCTTATTTTGCCTCATAATTGTAACTCTACTAGTAATCATTTTTTTGGCTGGCTATCGGATCCGTTTATTCACAGAGGGCCAGGTAAAAGAACAGGCCCAAGAATACAATTTTGAAATATCTGGGAATATTTATTAAACTGGAACAAAACTGGATTAATAAATTAGGAACAATCCCGGTGACAACTCAGTCCCTGACATTTGCCGACTATGTTGACCTTTTAGAAAGAATACCTGCTATATGAATAACGCAAATACAGCAAATCTTCATAACCATGTGATTAGGAACATGGAGGATGACCTAGAACAGCATATGTAGCGTATTCTACTACTGTCCTGACAAACCCAATTGCATTACTTTCTTAATTAATATGAATAGAAAAAGTCCTTCCTGTTAAAACAATGATATGTTACAATAATCATCACACCTATTACTACATTAAACAACGTTTGGGAATTAAAACTATTTTCTGAAATTTAATTTCTTAATTTGTGACACGAGACGAAAAAAAAAATTGTCTATCTTACATTTAGAATGGGAATTGTACTAGATGTTAAATAGTTTGAACAATACTCAAACAAAAAAAACGTATTAAATAAAAATAAAATACTTCTAGTAGCAGCTTAGTTTCAAAGCAAAAAGATGTACATTTTTGGCACCATGCACATATATCTGTTTTAAAGCCCTACCTGGGCACTGCTTCTAAAACGTAACTAAGACTTTGCAAACAAATATTTAAGTGTTTAAAGAAGTTTTTAAAAACATTCTTGTATGTAAAATTTCTATCCAATGATTGGAACCATTCCAGACTGTAAGTTGTGTTTCTTCCGATACACAAGGAAATGTATTGTGAGTCACATTGATAACGGCCCACTTACCATGTTTCCGAACACATTCATTGCTACAAAGTATCTATATATATATATTCTAATTCCTTATAAAAATTTTAACTTTTCCCTGTCATTTTATACTCATGCTTATAGGATGTGTATGTTTTACCTATCTTCCGATTTGAGAAAACGGAAATTCATTCTGTTGATGCTTCATCCAGGTAACCATGAGGAGTAATAAATTATAGCCTCCAGTTTTTTCCCCGATCTGTATTTTGAAAAGTTCCCCATAATCTGTAGCGTAGAAGGTGGAATCCAGCGAGCAAACTGGCTGGTGTCTCAAGGAGTGGCTGTGTTCCGCGTTTGTTCTATTTTTAGTGATTGCACTATTGTCCCCAACTTGCAGTCTTTTCACATTTTTCTGATAAAGTTTTAGAGGAGGTTACAACTGCTGAGAGGGCTTTTAGTTTTCTTTGTCCTCTGTTTGTTTGGCCTTAGAGTGATCACGTCCCCGCCATTAAGAGCACTCGATTTCTGCCCGGAATGGCTGCCTCCTGCTGTGTTAAAAACCCCTAAATGGAGAGATATTTGGTTGGAAGAAGTTATTTTAATAATATGAGAAAATGTGGAACGACATGTTTTAAGGTCACTAAGAAACTGGAACCATCCAGTCATGAGCTCTGACTGCTTAGAAACATGGATTAAAACCACACATAAAAGGTCTACAACGTTATTATTTATTGATTTATAAAGCACCATCATATTCCACAACACTGTGCAATGGGACCTCTCTCATATATATACACAAATGTAAATTTAAGGAATACATACCAATTTTGTTGCTGCTTGTATGCACAACTTCAGAGTCTTCTGCAGTTTGTTGTTTTAGTCTTTGGAGGTGTTTATCAGCCAAATACTTAAAAACTGAAATAGTAATAAACCATTTTCATTACCAGATAGATATAAGCAACAAAGGAGGTTCTGTACATATAAAAAGGGATTTTTGGAAGCTTGAAAGTGGTACTAGAATGATCCAATTAGCAGGAAAATTCCTCTGGTTGCTTTATTGATAAAATTTACATAAACTTCAAATTCCTTTACTGGTGCTGCACTCCTCAGATTTAGTCCCTAGTATGAGTTTAAATAGTCAAATCAAAAACACAACTCATGCTTATGTAAAATATTATTAAATAAACTCTCTCTTTATTAACTGGTTACAAGAGAACTTTATTATTTTAAAAAAATGGTCTCAAAGACCAATTCCTATCATATTGCTTTAAAAAATGAAATAAAAATAAGAAAAAAAGGACAAGTAACGAGAAGACAAAAATGCATTTTGCCACAAATTTCTTTTCCCTGCAGCCAAAGTCCATGGGATTTATTTGTGCTTTCCCTCATGTAAAACAGGTGCTCCACGATTAAGTAACTGCTCCCACCAGCCCTCACACAGAGTTATTAGCCAATAACAAAGGAAGGTAAGCCACAGGCCACCACTTGGGACTCTTGGGTGGTAGGTTGACTTCTTTACAGGCTGGGAGCAAGAGTGTAATTACCGAGCACACGTCCTTCCTGAGCAAGACCAGGAATCAAGGGGAAAAGGTAAATGAAATAATAAAAAAAAATGAAAATAAAAAATTACTTTGTAAATATAACCAGAAATGTATAAGTGTAAAAATAATAAAGAATGAAATGGTTGGGTACTTTTAAAAACTAAATAAGGCTTTAGCATATTAAGGGCATACAAACCTTCATTGACATTTAGATCTTCTTTCACAGAGGTTCTGTAAAATCGCAGTTTCAATCTTTTTGCTAAAGCTTCTGCTTCCTCACTAGAAGGCAATGTGAGAAAAAAAAATAGCATCAATGTAATTCAAAGCCATTTAAATATGCATGCTTTAGGATTGAACAGGTGTTGTACAACCTGCATATTAATGTATAAATAAGTAACTTTTTATTACACAAAAGGGTTGTAAACGGCTACCTTGTGAAAATATTGACAAGAAGCAGTGCCCTTCCAATAGCTTGTGGTTTCTAGGACTTGTTGGCTAGGAACCTTGTTCAACAGAATTAACAAAGTGTAAAGTCATTTGTTTAGTTCTATGATCTCACACAAAAGTAAGATGTTTAGGAACAGCAAAAATGTGAATGTTCAAAATAGCCACCAGGTGTGCAAATGGTGCAAGGGTCAACACAGCTTTTGTAGATTATACTAGCCTTTTATGGATCCATGTACTACCTACTTAAAAGTATTTTCAAGAAGCTGGGTCTATTGCTTTTTTCTGTTGAGATATTTAACCGCTTCAGTCCTAGGGGTTTATGGTACTGTAAGTCCTGGAACAATTTTACAGTATGTCGGTTCAGCCATTATTCCCCTTTCCTGCGAATAGTGTACCCATGTAAACTATATATTGTTTTTTCGAGGAGAGAGAGTGCTTTCTTTTCATACCATAGTGATGGAAAATCCCCTCCAAATTTATCAATTTTTTAGGCAGAGAACCCAGCCAACATTGTTTAGCTGCATCTCCAGATTACGGAAATACCCCACATATATTTTTTTCTTTTCTAGGAGGCCTAGAAAATCCTTTACATAGTACCCTATAGGGTAGTATTTTTCATACTTTTGGCTTAATGGGTTATACCTTTTAGATGTTTGTGCTAGGGAATGGGATGTAAGGGGTTTTTTTCTTTTTTATTATCTTTATATATATATAAATATATATATATTATATATATATATTTTTTTTTTTTTTTTTTTTTTAAACTGCACTGTTCAGTATGGGACCTCTTGAACATGTTAAATTATGCCAGTAATGTCAACTCTATGGACAAATATCTGCAGAGATCTCCATCACTGGATAAAGATGTCTTGGCCAAAACACAGGTATAGCCTTTAGCTATTTCTATAGTATAGTTTATTTGCATAACTTGAATGCCTCGATTGGACAGGAGGAAAACACTTACTTCTTAATTTCTGTGTCATCAAGCAGGTCAATTTTATTTTGTACAAGGACTGTGGGAATATCTCCGACTTCTGCCGCTACTTGCTCTCTCCAGTTGGGTATTGCTTCAAAGGACTCTCTGTCCGTTGTAGAAAACACAAGCACACAAGCTTGGGCACCTGAGAAAATAATAATAAAAATACTTAAGTGTTTGGCTGGGATGGTAAAATTGTGATCATGCTGTAATTTAGTTTAAGGAGACTGAACTTAAACTTACTACACTGGAACTCTTTTCAATATTATTCCTAGTTTTTCAGTTTAAGTGTGGGGTGTGCCAGAAATCATTGAGAGGAAAAAAAAAAAAGAAAAACATCCAAGAGGTGTACACGAGAGCTGGGTAAAACTGGACTATGTTATGCAAGCTTCGATGTGTATCGCTTTTCTATGGTGAAGATAACAGAGGAGAGCTTGGTCTGAATTTAACTTTCTGCGTACGAAGAGTATGGTAGGGTACGTTTCATTTACAAAGAATCCATTGAAGCTCATTGCATAGCTGGCATGTTAGTTACCTATACAGGTAGGATTAACGGCTGAAGAATTGGGACAGGCTTTACTATCCTCCAGAATGTTTCACATAAAAGGGAGACAACATGACAATTATTCTTGCACTGACTCGACCTGCAAAGTTGACACCTCAATATCAATTTGTGGTGAAGATCTAGGTGCGATCAACACTCTTCCATCACTTTTAACAAGTGTTTTCACATAAGCTACCCCTTACAAGGCTGTCAGAGGAACAATCTGGAGGCACTTTGCTGTAATCTTCTTATTTTACTCATGTTGCATACATGAAACAGCCCATTTCCTTACATAATTGGTTCCCATTTAAAAACATCCCCTTTAAGGTGTCAGACTTACCTCTGTAATAAGCTTTAGTGATAGCATCAAATTCTTCCTGGCCAGCAGTGTCCCATAACATCAGCCGCACATCTTCATCATTTAATCTAGAAATTAAAAAAGGACTAATGCTAATCATACTGTATTGAAAAAACTGTCGCTTTTACCATAACCTACATTTTACACGAAATACACGCAAGTCATAGTGTTGACATGTGTAAATAGGCCACATATCAACATTAAAAATCCATCTTCAATATAAACCTTGGGGACATGTATTGTCCTGTTTTAGAGGTCTGCATGAAATTCATGGTATAGGTAGTATCAATTAATGTTATGGTAAATCCTGGGACAGTAACCCCTTTTGAGATGTGCATCCAAGGGCATAAGCAGCCTGCTAGCACGTGTGATCTCATCCCATATGTTTTTTGGTTTTCACAAAATTTTACGGTCCATTAGGATGGAATTAATTTATGCCATCGCTGGGGCTGGGGGAATGACTTCAGACTGACAAGGTACGGTACTTCCTGCAAAGTTCCCTCAAGAGAGACATGGCACAAAATTATAACGCTGCTTTATAGCAATCAGTTCATTAGCTTCTCAACACACTGTAACTTTTTATTACATAATGAAGGCCAATAAATCCAGGGAAATGAACGAGGAAAACCTACTGGTATCTCAACAGCCTTGTAGGATTAGTGGTATGCATTTTATAAAATCAAAACCATAAACGGTCCTATGATGAAACGGTCAAAAACAGGAATCTAAAAGCCGAGAACAAAATGACTCATACTAAATATAACCTTGTGGTGTAGTGAGATAAATATCCTTTGGGCTTATAAACCTGCCACGTAGAATAAATAATTCTAGGGCAGAGAAAGTTCCTAAAGATGAATTCATCATACGTAGGGCCATTTCACACGGTGCAGTACTTTATTGGGTTTCAGTATTACAGCAAATAAAAGTAACGGCTTTAATGTTTTAGTCTGTCTACATAACAACTTGGAGGACAATGGTGAACGTCTCATACTTTTATTTTGGATTCCTGTACAAGTCAGAGCAGTGCGAGCAGGTCAAGGTTGGATTTAAAAACCTGGTATGACCTAGTTCAGGTGGGGGGATCGTGAATTAGGAGAAGAGCACTTCATTTCCCTTGCTTACTGGGTCCTCACACAACACTGCTATGGATCATTTCCAGTAAGCAAAGAATAAGGCAATCCTGACATTAGATAGCTAAGGCGATAGTACACCTCTGTACACAGTTAAACAACTCTTACTGCTGCTGACATATTTATGTCTTATAAACTCAATCCAAGCTCTTGAAGGAAAAAACAAAGAGCTGGCTCTTCGGTTTTTTATTTTGTAAAAACAGAAAACTAAGAGTCATCAATACATACTGAATTTGTCTTTCCAAGAAGTCAACACCAATGGTTTTCTTGTAATCCTTTGTGAATATCCCCTTGCAGTACCGCTGTATCATGCTCGACTTCCCAACGGCACCATTTCCAACTACCACCACCTTGATGGCCACTTCCATATCTTCCTCGAACATGTTGGCAGCAGAGTGGTGTAAACCCTGAATGCTAATGTTAGGCTGCAAACAAAATATCACAATAGGTCAACCAAATTACATAAGCAATGCAGAACGGTACATAAAACGTTCCTAATGAGGCAGTGTCTATTACAGACTTAAATAAAATAAAGAAAAACTTCTATAATACAGAGGTGAGCGACTCAGGCCCTTAACTAATACTAATGACAACCTTGGGGTAGATGAAGGTACCAACTATTTGATCTGCACAGTGTCACCTTCCAGGTCAGCGATTTTTTGGATATATCGATTACTGAAGACTAAGCTACATCTTACATGAAAAAACCCGTTTACCACTTAATTGAACTGTTTTAGCTCAGCAGGAATTGTATCAAAGATAATCATCTTGGGGTGAAGATAAAAACTAAGTGTCAAAAGTCATTTTTTTTCCCTACATTTTTTCTCAGGAGCGAGTGAAATCCCTGTGGTTTGTCAAGGTGTGAAAATGGCGTTTTACAACTTCCTTAACACCATGTGTGTACCTGAGACTTAAAGCTCTAGGGGGGGGAAATACTTCACGCATAAAGCGAGTAAACACAATGACTCACACTTGGGATGTAATATTGTGTCAAACTTGAAACATCATACATAAAAGTATTCATATTTATGAATAAGAACAGAATCTATGGCACAAGCTGTAACTATCCAATAAAAATGTCAAAAAAAGTCATTCCCCATAACCTGGTGAGTTTTACTGGAACCATAGCCATGCCTCCTAAAACGGTAAAGCAGGTGGCTTGAATATTGCGTTAATTCATATTGATCTCAGAACGTGCACCTACTTGGCTCTGAAAAATGATGACTCCCAGGGTCTACAAACGTATGCAATCATACGTTAGTTTATTTATGAGATACAAATCTACTTTAATAGATTAATAAAAACACTATGTATGCAATAATATTCAAGGTACCCCTGTGGATCAGAATTTAATTGCATCTATTATAAGAAAAACAGTATCGCGGTCAATAAACGTGTGTAAAGCTATGTCTAAATCCAAATACTGCTCGATATGGCCAAAAAACCATTTTAGTGTCTTCAGTTTAATATGGGAGTGTATTGCATATCAATTGTGGCGTCAAAAGAGTTAGCATAATTACATAGCAAATGCATTTTTTTAAAAAAATCTCTAATAAAATGTAAGAGCAGCGTCCAATGATACATCTCTGGATGTCTCACACTCATGCAGCAAATATTTTTGTTCATCATGAATGTTCAGGGCGTGGACACATCTGACTTCAGTATTTCCAAACTGTACAAAGGAGACATAAATCTGCACAAGGCGTTTGTAAAAACCATTTATTCTGCCCCTGTTTTAAAGGGACCCTGCTATGCAAGACATATACATAACAGCAGTAGCACGTTTGTTACTCTAGCTATTTCTAGGCTTTTGTTCCGTCTGTAAAAATGTCTCATTATTCCAGGAATTAAGCCTTGCATAGAAGGCTCTTTATATTCAGATTTGATTTTACAATGAACCCTGGAGCCCCAGGAGAAGGATGGCGGTGGGTAGGTCATCTCTGTGGATCTGACACTTCATTAGACAAAACTGTTTCACAATGTCAGGTGAGCAAGTGTTACCAGAAACTAGGTGGAGATTGCCAAAGCAGATGTTTCCATGGTGAGGTCAGCGTGCAGACCAGCAATGACAAACATTACCTGACCCTCGCACTCTCCTCCCGTCACCTCTTCAACACCTCAGCTGCTAAGATGAAAGGTGTGATGTCAGTAGAAAATGTTTGTCTCTTAGGAATGCATTCTCCAGGGCAGTACATCGATATACTTCCCTATGAAATGCGTAACGTCATTTAAGTTATTGCATATGTATAAAGAAGCACACATTTATTAGCAGCTAAATACAGAGAGATTACCACAAAAAACAGCTCTCTCGGGCCAGTCACCAAACCAAACTCATCCAGCCATGTCTTCATGGACCTTGGTTTGTGCACTGGGGCACAGTCATGCTGGAATAGAAAAGGGCCTTCTCCCAGACTGTTCCCACAAAGTTGGAAGCACAGCATTGTCCAAAACGTCTTGGTACACTGGAGCATTAAGATTTCCCTTCACTTGAAGTAAGGGGCCCAACCCCTGATTTCATTAATTAAGAGGTGGGTCCCAATACTTTTCTCTATATAGTGGCACATAAAGAGATGGCTGGATGAGTATGGGGGGGGTGGACTGGTCCACACAGAGCCCTGACCTCAACCTCATTGAACACTTTTGGGATGAACTGGAATGGAGATTGCAAGCTAGGACATCTCCAACATCAGTGCCTGACCTCACAAATGCTCTACTGGATGAACGTGCTAATATTCCCACAGAAACACTCCAAAATCTTGTGGAAAGCCTTCCTAGAAGAGTGGAAGCTGTTGTAGCTCTATAGGGGGAACCAACTACATATTAATGTTTGTGTATTTAGAATGCAATGTCATCAAAGTCCCTGTGGGTGTAATGGCGTCCCAATACTTTTGTCCATATAGTGTATATAAAACATTCTAGAATGTTTTAGAACAAACACACTTTTATATAATATTAAAAGACAAATATATCTCGATTCCTATTTCTACACAATTCCCTTTTTTAGATACACAGTACATTGGATGTAAGGGCATATGAGAAACGTGTATGTGGTAGGAAACTACATTTATATTTAAGGGTGTGATGTACAAAGTGTGTGGAAATTTCTATAAACATTGTCTTAAACCCCCTGGGTAACATTTAGGGCTCTGGAAAATTCCACAACTTTTCTACTCTGCTAACTAATCAATAAGTGACAAATCGGAATGCTTTCATCTTTACAGGGCAATGCAGAACCCGTAGGAGCTTTCCAAACAGCCATACATAAAAAGAACAGCTACTGCAAACACACAGATTACATGGGCGTTTAAAACGCTAAAGCCTCAACTTTTTGGGCTGGATAAATCTGTGTAGAAAGAACAACAAGTGATAAATCCGTACCTCCAAATAACAAAAACTGTAGAGCTGGCTCGTATAATGCACAGCTATGCAGGCTGAGCTCTTTCCATCATTAGTTCCTTGTGCATGACGAGATAGACGCTATCCAACGCATAGCATGCTGTATATACAGAGCAAGGAGGACTGGCCCGTACGGTCAACTTACTCATCTCTTAAAATATCACAAAAGGGTTGATGCTGCAGTAACATTTTAAGAGCCGAGAAGGGGCAGATACCTTAGAACAAGAAGTCATAATCTACAATTAGAGGGTCAAGGATGCCTCTAAGGGTGAAATGTAAGGAAATTTTACTTTACCGAGAGGGTGGTAGATAAGTGGAACAGGTTCTCAGCAGAAGAGGTAGAGGTGATGTTATTTAAACATGTATGAAATATGCTATGCACATGGCTATCCTGACTAAGCCGAGACCAAGGGCTGATTCAGGTTTGCGTCAGGAAAAATGGGCAAACTAGATTGGCATTATTCTTTGAATTTTCGCATTATCCTTTGGCTTACCACCTATTATATTAAATCGGTAAATTGTATGCTGCGCTGCGGAATATGATGAATAACCAATAATAAAAGACAAAGATTTGTAAGTTTTGGGTAGAAGGCTCCCCAACTTTACATGTTCATGTATAAGCGTTACCAACAAATGCTTCATTCACCATATCTTATCTGCATGCTAACATTTCACAAGCACCAAGACAACACCGCCAAGTACGCTCACTTAGCTACCCTTCAATGATGGCCAACAGGTGACCCAAAAAAGCCACATCACAGGAGAATGCCAATGGAGGGAAGCGGATGGCTGCGGAGCCCTAGCAATAATAACACAAATCACATAGTAAAGCAAATGTAAAAGGGGTCCCAGATTTCATCTTAGCCGAGGGTTACACGCCCACCAAGATGAGCGTCACCGGGTCTTCCACTCCATTACTGGGCTTTGGTTATCGCTGGGTAACTGGCCATGTAACTGTATATGAACTGTAGCGATACTGTACCACACAGCACACCCGAGTAGCCCCAGCAATCTCTAAATACATACCGGCCCCGCACTGTCTTTAAGCAGCCAAAGACCCGAACTGTCTGCGTTGCCGCTTGCTGCAACGATTTCCGGTCTCCAGATGCCCGTCGGCCCCACGCTCTGCGCCGCACGGTTGCCAAGCGCCGGGGAATTGCGGGGAGGAGAGCTGAGAAAGAGGCAAGGTAAGACCAGAGCAGCCGATACGCCGAACGAATCGATGGACAGCTAGGATGATCGTGGAGACTGAAACAGAATGCTTGTTATCACAGATGAGATTGTGAATCCCGACCAGCTGCAGATACAGCCAGTGAGGGAGTGAAATACCTCCTATGAAAGGGAGATCCCTGATGGATAATGGCATAACCCACGCGTGGGAAATCAACAATTGCACACTTCTCAATTCCCAATTGTCAAAGCAGGACTTCGAAAAGAAGCACTGGCAAGGGCTGCCACCTTCTGGTCCGGGGGACAGGTAAAGCCGAGTACCACCCAGCCCGTAACTAGTACACCCAGAACACACACATCGACACTAACAAAAGCATCCTTTCTCTATGCTCACACCTATCACACACAACCAACATCAAATATCACACCTACCACACATCACAACTGACTCCCTCACATTTGTTACACATTGACATTACATATCACTCCCATCACACACACACACACAACACCTCACACCTACCAGCATCACTCTCATCACTCCCATCATGCCTATTACACGTCACCCCCTTCCACTTGTCATCCTTACCTTACCTGGAGACCTTAATTACAGCTTTGTGAATTTGAAGAGTTTTGGCCCCTGATCCCCAGGCCAGCCTGCTCCCGAGTACCAGGAACAATATTTGCTTTCTGACACTTGTGTGCAATAAAGGAATACCCCTATCTATGACTCGTATATACTATGCCTGTCACCAATCCACACCTGTCCTGTAAAAACTGTGCCACTGGGTGACAGGTGACTAGTGGTGCCCCCAAAAGTTTTCTATCCAATGGATTGTTTTGATAGATTGCAGAATCTCTTCAAAAAGAAACACTGAAATTAAGGTGTGCGAAAAACTAGAACTGACAGTACAGGTAGAAAATTGGTCATTTTCTGGAAAAACCGTCAGAGAAAAGGGGTCCTCACCAGAGAGTGTCATCATCATCATCATCATCATCACCTTTAGATTAGGTTTAGAAAATTAGCATTTTAATTCACAGATACTTCTTCTAAATCTGTATCTTACTATTTTTCCTCTTTGGAGTTTTACCACTCTTCGGTGCATCAGGTTTGGAGAAAAAGTATGGCATCTCACTGGCTGTGTGAGTTTAAACATCTGGCACATAGTCTCTTGATGAGTTAAACGGAATCATATTAATATTAAATATATGCATAATGGCTCATTATCACGGTTTAATCCATTTTGACAGTAATGTTCTACAGATGTGTCTGTCCTTTTCTTGTTCACATTACACCTGTATGAGTTAATCGGCTGTCTTAGGGTCTGGCCTGTTTTGCATATGTATACGTACAGATGATAAAATAAACCATACTGGATAATGAACAGGTGAATATAGTGTTTGGTTTATGGTTTAGGCCTGTATGTGGTTGTGGCACTGTGCCTGTGGTGTGCAAGAGTGCACCGGTTTCACACCTCTTGTAAGGATAGGGAACATGCCATTTACAGATTGACTGCTGAGGGAGCTCCTTATGATCTCTTAAGAGATCTTGCATAGAGCTTTAAGTTGGGGATTCTAGGTCAGAGAAGGGGAAAGAGGGTAAATGATAGTGAGAAAGGCGAGCGATAAAGAGAAATGAGAGAGAAAATGAGGAGGAGAGATAAAGAGAAAGAAGAGACAGTGAGAAAGGGAAGAGATAATGAGAAAGAATAGAGATGGGGAAGGGGGAGATAATGAAATGGAAAAGATATAAGGAGAAAGGGGGAGATAATTAAAAGGAAAAGAGATAAGGAGAAAGGGGAAATAAAGTGAGTGTGTGTCAGTGTACAGGGTTAAAAGTATGTGAGTCAGAATACAGGGTTATAATAAGTGTGTGTCTGGGGGTGACAGTGTACAAGTTACACCGTGTACAGTATGTGCCAGTGTACAGTGTTTGTCTGTGTGTGTCAGTGTAGGGTGTTTTTTTGAGAGGAGCGCTGGTGCACAGTGCTACAATGAGTGTATGAGTGTTAGTGTACAATGCTGTGTGGTGTTAGAATGAGCGTGTCTGTGGGGTGTCAGTGTACAGTGTTATACTGTGTTGGGTGTTAGGGTGAGTGTGTATTAGTGTACAGTGTTAGAGTTAGTGTGTATGGTGTGTCAAGAGTATAGGGTTGGACTGTCTTGGGGGTCAGTGTATGTGTGTCAGTATACAGTAGTAGAGTGAAAGCTCTCCATGCTACAAAAACAATAAATCTTGGTCAAGAATAGCATTTTCCTGGCTGGTGACACTGGATTTGTTCCGTTAATTATCATAATGAAAGCAGAGTCTCTAATTACATCAAAGTTGGAGCAAAGAGATACGAACAGCTATGGGTGTATGGGAGTAATTAAAGGGCCACAAGAAAGCATATGATAATCACTACCGAAACATATCATCGTCAAGGTGACCTATAAAACTGCATAAGGAAGGATGAATGTTTAAACAAAACAGCTGTATCATTCAGTAACCATACGGTATCCAGGGGAACCAGGAAGTCAGATACAAATCAAAAGGCCTTAAAAGAGATAAGGAATTGCAAATACAAGCAGGGGGAAATCTATGATGAACTAAAACTATAATACAGTAATGGGGGCTCTGCTTGGAGTATAAAAGGACAGTAAATGGTAGTGACCCTTTGATAAATAATGAGAAGGCATAAAATCGCAATAGGGGCAGTGGTTTGGGCCCTCGATAAGGAGTGGCATTCTCTATTTAGGGGCCCAATTTCGATGTATATCTTCCAGGGGCATCACTCTGAACCTGTCGCTAAGTGACACAAAGTCTAGACAATTGTCTGAATGTGATAAGAACCAGCATCTGGGCAATACTGGAGTTAAGTGGAATTTCTTAAAACTAACAAGAAATCTTGGAACTTATACAGTGCGCTGAAAAAAGTATTCCCCCTCTGCTGTTTTCTTCTGTTTTGCATATTTGTTGATCATCAAACTAATTTTAATATTAGATAAAGATAACCCGAGTAAATACAAAATGCAGTTTTCATGTATAGAGGGGAAAAAAACTGTCCAACTGTCTTCTGATGGCTACTTCCAAGATAACGCACCATTCATTATCCTGCTGGAAGTAGCCATCAGAAGATACGTACACTGTGGTCATAAAGGGACATAGATGGCCAGAAACAATACTCAGGTAGGCTTTCACATTTAAACGATACTCAATTTGTACTATGGGGCACAAAGTGTGCCAAGAAACTGTCCCCCCCGCCATTAAACCACCACCAGCCTGAACTGTTGATACAAGGCAGGATGGATCCATGCTTTCATGCTGTTTACGCCAAAGTCTGACCCTGCCATCTGAATGTCACAGCTGGAGTTGAGACTCATCAGACCAGGCAACGTTCTTCCAGTCTTCCATTGTCCAATTTTGGTGAGCCTGTGCACATTGTAGCCTCAGTTTCCTGTTCTTAGCTGACAGGAGTGGCACTCAGTGTGGTCCAGTGACTAACCTACCCAGTCACTTACACTAACTAACCTACCCACACAAAAACACATGTTCACACGCTAATATAACCGGACACACACTACCATACCCAATGTTCGCACAATAAAATACCCAGACACACGCTAAAGTGCCCAAACAAAAGGGCATGTTCACACACACTGACAGACCCAGTCATACTTTCAATAACATCAGACAATTTTTTTAGGATTTGAAACATACACCATAACAAGACCGAAGGGGCAGTTCTAACATTGGAATATATACCGATCAGTCATAACATTATAACCACCTGCCTAGGGCTGCAACTAACGATTATTTTAATAATCGATTAGTTGGCCGATTATTTTTTCGATTAATCGATTAATCGGATACAAAATGCAATTTTTTTCAATTTAAAATGATATAATAAAAAACATACAATTTACACTTTCATCTCTTTATTCTTATTTTACTGACATTATAATAAACGCTACAAGAACCCAAACACGGTGTTTCTCAAACTAGGTTTTAATACAAAGTTATTAGTAAATATTAATTCATATGTTAACTATTTTTCATATTTAATAAAAACTATGAGAAAAAAACCTTGTTTAAATTTTTTTTATTTACCAAACTGCCCCCGGTTATGCACATCAGACCCCCAGCTTGCCACTCTGCCCCCATATATGCCTTATACCCTCTTATATGCCAGATTCCACTGTGTCCCTGATATGCCACTGTGCCTCCGATATGCCTTATACTCCTTATATGCCAGTGATATGCAACTGAGCCCCCTGATATACCTTTTACCCCAGATATGTTTTATGCCCCCCTGATATGCCTAATATCGATATGCCTTATACCACCCCCTATATGCCCCTGAAATTCATAATACCCCCCATACACCACTATAACTCACCCATACTCCACTCTGCCTCCTCCCCCTCCCATA
>VKOC01022391.1:0-34653 GCA_009364415.1 Spea multiplicata | reverse complement strand
ATATATATATACACACACACACACACCAGTGTGCACTCACACCCCTTTCTCCCCATCTCATACCTTATCTTCTGTCTTCTTTCTTCCATCCAGTTGTGGAACCTCGGGCTTCCCTGCTCCCTCATCACTACGCGCCGGCAATTGATGCCGGGCGCCGGGACTTGACGGCATCCCTGCGCTCGGCATCAATAGCCGGCGCGTAGTGATTAGAGAGATTGGTGGCTTCGTGGGAACCTCCGGCTTGGTAAGTACCCGGCGTATAAGACGACCCCCCACTTTTAAGAAGATTTTTTTGGGGTTAAAAAGTCGTCTTATACGCCGGAATATACGGTAATTCAATTTTGACCTATGTCTCAAATGATGGACAAAGATATGACACTGTCCACAGACAGTACAGAATAGTAATGTAATTTATTCTAAATAATAATAAGTACTTAAGGAAAAACCCTAGTTGGTGAGGTCACCTTCCATTTTTCAGTGGTTTAATCTAGATACAAGTGCCTAGGGATCAAATTAGAGTTTTGTACTTGAATCCCTCACCTTTATTTCAGGAACAGAAATTCTAGCTTCTGGACTCTTGTCCAACATCCGTAAAATCAGGTCCTTCAAATCTTCAGTGATGTCTGGCCTCAAAACACAATAATAATAAAAAAAAACAGTTTAATAAGTTACGGTGAAATGCCAAACTTAATTTTAATGTATTAAAGCAGATTTTTCACCATCACAACTGCTACATTTTACAATTAAATAAATCTAATAAAATCATACAATGAAAATAACATATAATGTTATATATACACACACAAACATTAGTAAGCACGTTAACTTTTTCATTGATGAATGTTCCCAATATAAAAAATAATGTTCCCACAGCTGCCCGCTCCCTACAGAGCGCGTAAAAAGTAATCCATGTACACCGACACAACAGCAATTACTTTGTTTTATTATAATAGGATCAGAAAACTAAGTTTCAATTCATTGATTCCATGATCTCATTGCATGGGTTGCCTAGCAACAGCACACGCTTTACTTAATAGCCATTAAACAGTGGAGGCGAAGCAAAACAAGTACCAGAATAATATATACATTTGTACGGCCAGCAAAGCTAGCTGTATTTGCCCTTCATAATGCATAGCGAGGCCTGTGTGATGACGTTTCAGCTTACAGAAACTCACAGGTTAGTGAATAAACCAGATCTGCTATGATTTCGGAAATTAGGGAACTTACTGGTCAGGGAATTCCAATGGCTGATTCTTTATTTTATTATGAAGCAATAAAATCCTCTCATCCATAAAAGGACACTGGAAGAAAATATACAACAATACTAATCAACTAAGTCCACTTTCCAAGAAACCAGGAGAATAAATGAGACAGAAGAATTGTATGCGTGTGTGTGCGTGAGTGTGTGTGCGCGCGTGCGTTTGTGGGGGGCAATCTAAACACCACAGTATGTTCGTACAAAAGTGAAATAATTTTGGGGTAAATTGTTTGTATATGCCATCACAAACAAGAGAAATACAGACACAATACAAAGACTGCAGTGAAATCTGCACATCCTGGTTATCTCTGGTATTAGTGGATTCCAAAAAACCACAACATCTGGCTTACAAGTAAGTTTGGGAAAGAAAGCCAAGCCTGCAAGTGTTGCAATTTCTGGATATCCAAGCACCTCCATTAAAAATAAATAAATAAATCACAAAATAAAGGAAAAAAAACTATAATTTAAACTATACTTGGTTATTGTCACACTTTCTCTCATTGGTAGTATTAACAAGACCAAATAAAAAAAATATATATAACAATGAGTATCTCTGATGGAAAGGGCATTAAATATTACCTGGCCAAACACGAAACAGTACAAGGTGACTCCCATTGCCCAAACATCCAGAGCCTTAAAAAAAAAATAATTGTACGTTAGAGGAACAGAGTTCATGCAATACACAGTTTTTCCCTTTTAGAGAATCTGGTATCTATGATAACTTCCTACACACATAAATTTATCCACATATACTAAACAAGGGGGTGGACTACTGTATAAACATTGTGCTTTACTTTAGATAATACCTTCTTCTACTTTATTATTAACATGTAGTGAGCAGCGATAGGATCTTGCTATGCATATTATTGTATATTATTGTTATAAAGTCTAAATAATAGTATTACTGTATTAGTAATAACGTAAGCTAACTTTACTTTACCTATGGAACCTTAAAAATCCAGCATGAAAATATATATATTTGCATCATTTGCCTCTTCGCTTAGCAACTGTTTCCTAGAAAGCAGGGAGCAGGTACCCTTTCTTACCTTCCCGGAGAATATTTTGCGTGTCTCAGATAGTGTCTCGGGAGCCATGAAAGCTGGTGTACCCACAGTATTTGATAGAAATGCATCAGTCCCTTCAAACTGGTTACTGACTCCAAAGTCTGCGATCTTAATGTGGCCATCTTCACCAAGTAAGAGGTTTGATGGCTTGATATCGCGATGAATAATCTTCTGATAATGCACTGAAGGATTCAAAACATATGGCATTATAATAAAATTCATGGAAAGTGTAGATTTTACTATAATAACATTTTTTCAAAGTGTCTGGCATCGTACATATCTCATGGCTTCTTCTTGTCCACTCAATTTCCGGTGATAAGGCTGTAGCCCAGAGACAAATTTATTATATACTTGCAAATTCATTTTACCAAACTGGGTACCAAATGAACTTTCCCGGGATATCATATTAATAGTACACTAGCCTGATAGAAAGAATAATGTGCCATCGCCATGAAGCCCTGCTGGGTGTTTCACTCAGCTTGGGGTGACTCTAGAAGATTGGGTCTTTATTATTTTGCACACATGCCTGCTTCTTTATGCTGTGGGACTGGACAACTACAGCTCCTCGGTAATTTAAAAGAATGGCAGCTTAAAAGAACACCCTAGCCATCATATGGACTTTAAAGTAGACAAGCCATCCAAAACAAGGGTGGATGACAGGGTCCACCGGAAGCAAGTATAACACATTTAACACATTTAGTTAAAGCGGCACAAAAAAAAGATCATTGAATGGGTAGTATCCTGTAACCATGGAGCTGCAGCTTCTCTGCAAGGTAAGTGCTATTATTTTCCCTCAAAATGGTTAAACATTGCAACATATCACTGTAACAATTACAAACTAACTGTATTTGTGGATTTACTCGAAAACACTCAGTATATGCGATAGTTTCATACTCACAGTACTCAATCCCTTTAATCAGATCATGGAAATAGAAACGGCCTTGATCTTCTGTTAATGGTTTCTTTGTTGGTACATCCATCACAGGACTGAAGAAAAGACAAAAAGTACAGGTAAGGATTACTTTTGGCATAACGTGTGTAGGACATTACATACCCTACAGTATTTCACAAGTTTATGCCATTTGCCAAGTTCTTGCAGAATAAAAGTTTAAAGAAAAATGTACTGTGCAATCCTTACCTAATGTAATAAAAATAATTACATATAGCTTTCTTAAATCAATATTAACATTTGAAATGTGTGCTGGTTCCCTTTTAGCAAGTGCTATTTATACATTTATTTATGGAAATGTTCGCTACTGAATTTCTAAACAGAACTATAACTAACAAAATACCTACTACTGAAATTCGGTGGAAGAATAAAATGATTTAATGTCACACTTTGACTGTAAGTGTAAATCAGTGTAATTAGAGTTAAAGGTGCAGTTCCACTTGAGATTGCTAGTATGATTTAATTCATATGCTAGCCAAACATCCCCTTCTAATATTTTTTTTGCTAGCGCCAAGCCTTTTCAGTTTTCATGGCAACAAATTATCAGCGCCTGTTTTTGTGTCACATGACAATTAAGTATTCTCGGCATAAAACAAAATAAAAGCTACGATTTTAAATGATTACATTTTATTCTGGCACAATACATTCAATAGAACAAGGAGCAGGGGTAAAAAAGCACACTCAAGATTCAAATCCTAAAGGAGGAACTGCGGCTATAATCTTGGAATTAAGCTAAACCAATACAGAAAACAAAAAATATCTTGATTTATATATTCCTTAATAGAGATCATTCATGCTTTTATGTTATAACATTGTTAAGAACGACAGTGGCATGAAATATGCAGTCCAGAGGAAATATTCTGTAATATATATACATATTGCTGAGAAATGGTTAAGAGGAACAAGTCTTAACTCCCCTGTGTAGTGTTGCCACGGTTACAATGTTACCACTAAGTAAAGAGGGGCTTAGTGTGTCGATGATAACAGTGATGTCACTCGGGGGGGTGAGGACTGCACCGGTGACACCATCAGAGGTGATGACACCCGAAGCTGCCCCCTCTGGTGACCTGTTATGGGGGGGGCACCTCCTTCCAGGACACTGGATAACATATACTCTTCACCGAGTACAAGTATCATCTGTGCCCATAGCAACGCGACCAGAATGTCTCTTGCCTGTCAGCCTGTATTTTCAGTGTGTGACACAGGTCTTTCGCCACTTTTGTCATTAAAACAGATTATGTATAACCCTGATAAGTGATTTATTTACCACATTCAATTATGATTTCAAGTATTCTGTTGTGATGATGCATGTTTCATACAACTGTCTCCCCCATATCAGATCTGCACAAGGCAAAGATGTTTAACTAGACACACACACATACATTAAAAGAAGTGGAGTCATATTAACGGTGCAAGACGGCGGGGATCAAATACTTTATTTGTATTTATACACAGACACCATCAAAATCTCAAGTGAAACCATTTTATCAACTTACCCTCTCTTCACCAGTTCAAACACTGCAAAAAAACGTAGATAAATATTTGGGTTAGTTCAGCAATTGTATCAACCATGTTAACGTAGGAAATGGCAGATTTTGAAACATTCTGTACACAAACTACAGAGCTGGGGAAATACATTCCAGGCTGAAAGGGCTACTAAAAGGAGAGTTGACATTTTTTCCTCGATGTCACTTGGTATTGGCCATTACAGATTCATAATATGATGTCATGTATGGCTAGCCTCGCTATGCAATTGGGGCAAATTCTGTAAAGATTACTAAACCTTTATAAAAGTGTGTGATGAAAGGCGAAGATTAAAGCATTGAGATTGTATGCCTTGGTTTATTTGATCAGCTCTACAGCATTACAAGGCAGTAAAGAAGAGCTTCCGTACCCATATATAGATGATCCTCACTGGGGTCATCCAGCACCTAGCAACAGAACAGAAAGACTGATATGAGCTACATGAAAAAGGTAAACGAACAATTCCAGCTACCTGGTATAAAATCACCGCTGAACGGCAGGGTGCTTCTATTACAATACAGTGTGCACATACAAACATTATACAGGCATACAAAATATTAAGACTCTTTCCAGTGACCTCCATGATCCCGCAAAAATACATTTTAGAAATGGATCTCTAATTTATCCCCAGTTCTGTTACTAGAAAGCAAGAAAAAAAAACAAGCAGTTTTGGTAAATCAGTAACCAGGGGCTTATCTGCGGAAATCATAAAAGAAATGCCTCTGATTAGACACTGTGTATATTTTTCTTTTATTAAAAAGCGGTAAAATGAGATGAAACTGCAAAATACTCTGTGGAGGCGTACCGTTAAACAATCCGTACAGTCTAAATACAGAGGCGGTAGAAAGAAGAAAGAAAAAGAACATGAAAAAAGTGGGGGTGATTGTTGCCTGGAGCATTATCTGACTCCTTCCGATAAATGAAAAAGATTAGTGATCCAGGGAGAAAAAAAAGTTAGCAGAGGAGTTGAAAGAATACGGATAATATTTCGAAAGAAAGTAAAATGAAGTTTATCTACGGGAATCCGTGAATGCAGGGTATAATTTAAGATTATAATGATGGATTGTGTAGAAGAGAATTTTCTCCTTTCCATTTTATTGCCCGCTAAACATTTACATCCATGCTGTTCCAAACAAGGAGAATCTACCCACTCAGAGTAGTTCTGTACTATCCAGGCTTAACAAGGACATTCTGTGATGCAGTCCATCACTGGAGTGCTTGGATATTTGGGGATGATTAATTGCTATTACTTCATGCTTATGGTTTATTTCCAAATCCTGCAGTTTTCCATCTAAACAGCCAAGTAAGTAGCTGGTCTGTTTTAAGAGCTCTTCGTCTGAGAATTCCCATTAAATCTTATGAGCTCTGGCTTCCAAACATTTCTACATGGTAAATGTAACTGTCATTGGTAAAATTGGATGTTTACTCAAGTATAAATTAGCCTTGGCCGGGAGGACACACTGATACAACGTGCAAACTCGACCCCCACAGATACAAAATTTAATTATGCCAAAACTTGCAGGTTTAACAATAAATTAAGAGTTACGACATCAATAAACAGAAAAAAATGAAAACCTTATAGGTGCATCTCTCAGCATTCACACAGTGTAGTACAACAGCACGCAGCCTAAAAGTACACAAATACAGTGAAACAACCCAGTATCCACAGTACAGAAAATCACCAAATGATGGCACGCTTTATTTTTTCAAGTACCCGCAAGGTCAGTCGTATCTGATGGAAAAAAATGCTACTACTCTCTACTATTAATATAAATGTATAAAAAACAATGGACTGTTGGTTTTATACAGAATACTACCACCTAGTATTGCTTTTTTTATTATTATTCCTGATTAAGTACCATTAAGTTTAAAATCAAGTTTTTCCCCCAAGGTGACTTTTTTCACTGTATACATTCAAGCAGTATCGCTATACCTGGGAAAACTCCATGTTTGGCCCGAAGAGCCCTCCGGGTCATGCAAGTGGGGTCCTGACACGCCCCCTCCCCGCCCACTTCCCCTTTGACATCGGCTGGAACGCCCACCGACATCAGCTGGACCACCCACCGACATCATCAAGCAGTCCTGGCCGTGCCCCACAAGTTCCCAGGTATGTGCATCACTTATACATATTTTAGCATTATCAAATGCATTTATTAAAACTACTTACAGCTTGACTTTATTGTTTTACAAATCAGCATAATATTTTGAAGAGGCTATAAGGGTGGAAGATAGTCTCAGCAGAGGTTAATACAGGAAGGAAATTGACATGCATAGAATAGGCATACGGCTATCCTGAAAACACAAGCTCAAGTACGAATTAACAAATGAGTTTTTACATCAGGAAATTTAGGCAGACTAGATGGGCCCAAATGGCTCTTACCTGCAGTCAAATTGTATGTTTAGATAATAAAACTCTAGGGACAATGTAATCAGAGTTTTAGTGGCCCGAGGGTTACTACAAAAGGCTGCGGAATTCTGGATACATAGAACCCTGCTGCTTTCAAAAGAGGGCTGGCACGGCAGGCAGGCTGGCAATTGTCCCCTGGGCTGCTTTGATCTGAAGATAATATATTGTATTGTTTCCTGACCACATGATCAAAAATGTATTGCTTTGGAAAATAAAAGGGTACAACTGTATAAGGGGGTTTAGACTGCCCCCTGTAATGTGCTAATCACAGAAGCACCAGGTTGTTGGCATATGTTATGCTGTTTATTTTTTTATATATATATATAAAGCCATCATATTCTGTAGCGCTGTACAATGGGTAGTGATGGTATACTTTGATACCTAACCGTACCAAAGAAGATAACTGTTTATGCTCAATTACTAATTAAGAACACAGTTCTTTCCAGATGAGTAAATGTAGTTTAATGTCCTTAATATTATTCATATCACTCTGGAAACTGGAGAACTTGCTTATCTAAACAGTAGGATAATGAGACATCACTTATTCATAATTTGCATAGATTCCTTCTAGTTTGGTGGTTACCAAGGAAACAAAATGATCTGCCAACGGATTTAAACAAATCTGCACAACCGTATTTTCCAGCACACGTTAGTCTATTGCTTATCGTTTTCTCTATTTTTTCCAAGGTTAAATAGTTCAAATACAGAGACATAATCCACTACTTACGGGTACAAATGGTAAAACACATCTACGACCAAAGGTTATACAGTTATTTTAATGTTTATGTGAAAGTGTTAATCATATGCTTCAAAGTTTAACGGCGGAAAAGTTTGTGTTTTTGGGAAAATTTTGCAATACTCAAACAGATTTCATTTGCTTGGCAAAGGTCAGGAGTTGGTTGGCGAGTCATATGGACCACTTCAAGCGAAAAATGAAGGACATGGACCCAATACATTATCATTAACAGTCTTTTAAAGTGTAACAGACATAGGTGTAGAACAAATAAGGAGTCTTCTTTAACGATTTACCTCAATCAGCTTAACCACATTTGGATGGTCTAGTTTCTTCAGAATAGCTATCTCCTGGTAGACCCTTTCAATTGGACCCATAGCCTGAGTACCACCATCTGTAGCTGCCTTTGCACCTCTGGGAGGGGGGCGGCCTACAAAATTAAGGATTCTGGTCAGCACAGATCTTAGTTTGCTTTCCACATAGGAAGACATGGTGAAAAAATAATTTGGAAAAAGAAAAACAAGTCTGTGGCCTGGTGACTTTGATGAGGCATGAGGTTGAGCAATAGCTAAGGCATGCAGTACAGAAAAGAGTGCAATACATATTAATTTTATATTTTGGTAAAGGAGCCCAAAACATGGTATTAAATGTGCTCCTTGTGTGGAAATAGGCAGGTTGTGTTGTTCATTATATATAAGTTACCTCCCACCATTAAGTCATTTTTCTACAGAGCAGCAACTCATTGTTTTATGTTCAATGCAACAATGGCAGCAATATGGTTCAAATCTTATTTGAAACTCACGTGGAAATCCTGCTTGTCTCATTAGTTTCTTCTTTGAAAGAACCTTCATTGCCTGCAATTCAGTTAAAGAAAAAAAAAAGAGATGTGGGGCAAAAAAACATACAAGTAGCTGTTTTTGTTAACAGGTAATTACCAAAGAAGGTTTACAGTCTCAGCTAATGTCTACATCAAACAGAAAGGTCCAGACACACTGTCAAGTACATATTCAGACAAACTCAAAATCCAACCAAACACAATCTTATATGAATGCAAATTTAAGAAAAATGGCTGTTTCACCGTCACATATTCCATATGCTGAAATCTTATGTCTGTGTGTTCTGATTTATTGCTATCACTAGCATTCAGACCTTTGCCACGCCATTATCTGCTGGGTTCTGCAGTCTCACCAGCAGTTGTGTGCTCTCTTATCCTCTGATGGGGACATGTGTCATGAGTGGCTTGTGGCCAGTTTCTTAGATTGGCCTGTACACCATTTTGGTTGTTGTGTCTTTTACGGCCTTCTTGAGCATGTACGCTGTTCTACACCGTCTCTTTGCATGCCGATTCTGACTCTGCCGTACATTTAGCTCTGGGATGTCAGTGTCCCTTTGCCCGTTTAATTATTTATATATCTGTATTCTTTATCATAGATTCTCACTGTGTATTAGACATCTGCTTAACATTGATCCTCGATTGTTCTCCACCTGCCCTTGCTTGTCTCCAGTTGCAATTTTTTAAAATTTATTTAGAAATGGTTGAAAACGGGAATGATCTCAATGTATTATTCCAAAGTATGTCAGTTGGAATCCATCTGTACCTCTGTACTCTGCAAAGTGGCCAGGGCTCACTCGGGGGAAAAAAGGGCGGTTGAGGTGAAGAGTTAAAGTTGTTAGCTTTAAATAACGGCTGTACCTTAAAGTACCAAGGCCAGTTCAACTTACCATTATGGTACGATTTTTGCAAAGCTATTTTTTTTTTCCAAAAAACGATTTAGAAGTTAGGAACCTGAAGAGTTCATAGAGTATAAAGATCCAGAGTGATTAATCGGTAGAGAAACTAATGCCAATGCACAAATTGTGCAAGGTTGAACTACAAAGCCAATTCTAAGTCTGATCACTGATTTTTTGAACACAGGTTGTTATTTAGATCGGTTTAGCCAGTACCAGACAGGAAAGGGGGCACTGTAGCACAATGTCACGGAACAAAAGCTTAGGTGCAAGATTTTAAAAAAAAAAAAAGCCCTCCAAAACAATTCCACCACCTATTCACCGTAAACAAAGAAATGGCAAGAACAATGCAGAGGGATTTTGTATTATATTTATTCCCAAGGACAACCTCATTAATGTGTAAATTAACTCCACACATTCATACTTATTCTCTTGTTTCAGAGCTACATGTCACTCCCACACACAAAAGCAAACAAAAGTTCAATTCTTCTTTATAGGAATATTTAAGAATAAGAAAAGCACACACCAATATGAATGTTTGGAATAGTTATTAAAAATGCTGTGTTCTTTCCTACCCACCACAGGCTTCCATCAAGCAGGTTCCATATATGAATGTTTGGAATAGTTATTAAAAATGCCGTGTTCTTTCCTACCCACCACAGGCTTCCATCAAGCAGGTTCCATACTTACATAGTACATATTATCGTCCTCATTGTATGCTAGTTTCACCACTCCATAGGAGCCCTGTAGAAACAAGTGCAGATCTGGTAATGATCAATACATTTTCAAACCTCTTGCTCGAAAATCGAGTGATATATATGCTTCACCGGTATCTGCACAGGGGCAATACATGATGTTTCATACCTGCTGAGAATTGTAATTACATCTGCAAACTGTGAAAGTATAGTTGGATTGGTAGGGAGTCTTATACGCTATACAAAAACACACATACAGCAGAGTTCCAGAATTGGGGGTTGATAGAATTCTAAACTGGAGAATAGGACCAGGATGTCCAAGTGTTATAAATAAGACAACCACCATGCCTTAGTCAGATTAAATAATTGCCCTGGAGGAGAGATTTTTAACTACTACACTCAAGTGTCCCAAACAGTGCAGGCTTTTGCTTTCTTCTACGTAGCTGTTGAGTGTCAAGTTCTGTCTTTAGGCGACAGTGCCATTTTCATCATCAGAGCATAGATCTGTTACAAGGCTTTTCACCCTAACTACACTTATTAAATGCTGAAAATAAGTTTAAACAGAGTATTAAAAACATTTTAAAAACCTGTTGCAGTCACATATTTTTGCATAAAGAATTTCTCTATGAAACTTTTTACACCTTGGGTTTTTTGGCAATTGGAGAACGTCTACGTAAAGCCTCCAAGAAGCGGATATTGGTATCTCAGAGTGGTAGGGTTAGTGTGATCTAATCGATTTCCCGCCCTGCAGTTCTCCCAATCCCTCTCCTCTCCCAAAGTTTGAACCAATTAACAACAACCTGCAACTTAACTAGTAAAATAACATAATGGGGAGGAATAATCACAAAGATCCGGAGAAGAGGTGTTATACTCATAATGTGGATTTTAATACCTATAAATTGCAAAAAGACCTCCAATGGTTTATTTAGCTTATTAAAAAATCTTGGATTTATAAGATTTATAGGATTGCACATATATATACTTACACATTTCCTATATGTTTTAATTTTTTTTAACAGTTGTGAGATCAACAAATCAAACATTTAACACCCTTTCCTTGTTAGTGTTCCTAGAATGCAAACATATACTGAACTAATACACGTATCTTTAACCAGTCACGTATTCTTGCTGGTTGAACATGTTTAACATGTTTAACTCCGTTATGTCATATCAAAGTATTTATTTGAAAGGGGAACAGTTATATCAGACATAAAACACACAATTGAACGTGGAACTGAAAACCATTATTTCTTTGTGCAAAAAATGATGCACTTTTATTTTATTCACATTTATTTTTTTTAGCTATGCATTTTAAGCAAACTTTCCACTGTTTGCATCAGAATTCCACTATTGGTCCCGGTGGGAAGTTTTCTTTCTGGACTCTACCTTCATTATATAAGCAGACTGTATGTGGATTTTCTTACTATTGTAAAGCTGCTCTATAAAATAAATACCTTAGTGAGAGTAAGCAGTTTAAAACATTATGCAGTGGAAAATGATAGTTAACTTTTATATTATTGTGCAATGAAAAGGAAAAACGTGGCTAGTATGTTGTATCCAGCGTAAGCAACACAATAAGGGCTAAAGTGGATATGGCAGTTCCTGTTCAGTTTTGGTAGCCCAGACCAGTTTTTGGTCTCAGAAAAGCTGACAGAATAGTATAAGTGACAAACTGACCTTTCCAATTTCATCTTTCAGCTTGTACTGGTTCAGCTGGACACAGTCCTAGGAGTAAAAAACAAGTATTAGTCAAAAGTGTGTTTGTGAATGCGTTCAGACATAAGATTTCTATTGCATACTACTTTCTTTAATCCATGCACATGGGCAGAAAGGGCTACCACTGATTTCAGCTGCCAGCTTCTGCCTAAGACAAGTACTTTTTTAATATTCCTATTTTTAAATAATGTCTATTAAACGTACCCATAAAGTAAATATGTATTCTGCTTTGGTGAGGGTCAGGGATATTAGAGGCTGTAGTAAAGCAACAAATGGAGAGATGGAAATGGACAGTATGGTTTGGGTTACCCCCTTTAACTCACCATAATGTCTACATTAATCTTTCACAGGCAGAAACGATACAATTTATAGGCTGACGAGCATGGCCTTTAGTGGTCAATACTGTTCAATTCACTTTACTGGCTACAATGCAGCCTTTTGCAAAAGCATTTTGTTCTCCTAATTGGTATCAAACTGACCTAACCTATGTGTTCTTTGATGTCTGGTGACCGTTCACTAAAGATTAATAACAGGTACAAGTTACCATTCCTACCAACTTCAGCTGATATCTTCTGAGACCTCAAACATATACCTTAAAGCTGATAGTACGGACTATCCAAGAATATCACAAGGCCCTTTAGGCATTATAGCAGCAGTAAAAGAAAGTAACACAGTAAATTATTTGATTCAGATTCCTGTTTAAGGAGTCTCAGCAGGATCTCCCTCCAGGATCTTGTATTATTTTAGTCTAGGTAATAAAGATATTTAAACCTTTGCTTCTCATCCTGGATTTTTTTCAACATCCTGAAATAACTTGCTTGGATACTAGTTTTTGACATTTTTTGGGGGTCTATTCACTAGCACAGGTGTAATGACAAAATTGAAATATTTTATGCAACATAAAATGTAACGAGATAACTCTCTTATGATTAATGTTTCAACAAACTGATAAATAAGGATATGATCAAAATATGTTCCTACCTGAAAACCTGTAATAGAAACCCGGTGAGATTCTACTGTGGGTCTCCGTGGCAAGCGTGGAGAAGACTGTGGCGATGTGACAGGGGAGTAGGTGAGAGATGGCTGAATATAACCTCCATTCATGTCTAGGTTGTTGCTCGGGGGCTGAGCAGATGTAGAACGTTCTTGAAGTGATAGTTTCCTATTGGTCATGTTGAGCTTTGCTCTTGGATTTTTGACATCATTTGGAAGCTCTTTAATGTCATCCACCATACACCCACTTTCTGTAAGTCGATGAATGTCAGGTTCTTCTTTGCCTTTCCCTTCCTGACTTCCCATTTGTCCATTTTGGCCATGCTCTTGCTCAGAAATACTAGGATCATACTCTGTAACCACAATAACAGATTCCATGCCTATGTCAATGCTCAAAGTGGAAAAGCTACAGACTATGTGAGGCTGGCTAGTGCAGTCATGGTCATCTGGTCGCATGGACCTCTCAGAAGAAGTCCTCTTGGACACACATGATGACATGGTGTATGGCCCAGCTTCATGCACCGTTTTATTCAGCTTCCATTGGAAACTAAGGAAATGGATATATAAAAAGTAGTATTAGGATATCCTTCAGCAAAGCAAGTAATTTTATCGTTCATCAAGTCATAACTCACACAGCCAGTACAATGTTCCACGGAGGGTGGAGACCATTGAACTGGCATAAAAGAACAGGGAAGTAAGTGTTAAACATTGACTGTGTATATTGCCCAAACACTTGGGGTAAATTATGTTGCTCTTAATAGTAAGAATGTAAATGCACCACTAATTTTATTCATCTGTATTGATGAAAATGTAATGTGGTTGACAGGTAGAATAACAAAAAAATATTTTTGATGAGCTAGCTGGCTCAAAAACACAACATGAAATACACCGCTCTATATACCCTGTGAATTTTTTTAGTTAGATTGTCCCATTAGAAAAAGTTTTCTGCCAAAAATGTTTAGTATATTGCAAATTTCTCCCTCTTATTAAACACATAGGTGTTGCATATTTATGAGCCACCCCCAATAGAGTCTGCTGCATCTGACCCTAAAACGTATACTGCCACTAGCTCACTTTAACTTTAGCCAACTGTTCCTTCGTTATATGCAGATAGTGTCCTATATATCGATATCCCAATGGGAGTAATTAAGAAAAGAAGCTGTTCCTTATTTTTGGAACGATAAAAAAAAAAAACACTCGAGATCTACATGCTTCTATTTATCAAAGCATTTCTTTCTTTCTTTCTTTAAGCCTTGTCTGAGGTGTGAACTCACGGTTAGCAAACCTTTTTTTCCGTGCACATTACGGTATTTTTAGCGATAAAGGAAAATCATTTTCTATAGTGCAGCAGGAGCCGGTCAGCAGCCATCTTACCTCCTCCTAGTTGGAGTCACGCAGGTTTAAGTGTAAACTCAAGTCTTGTGTTGGGTCACTAGCTAAGTTCTTAGGCAAGAAGAGAAAGCTCATGTTAACGTGATAGCATTCTGCCAGCTGAACTATTGTGTGATCAGCTGGCTGGAATACTGGAAAAAAACCTGATCCCTGCTAACATCAGAGATCAGTGATTGTTATGTGAAAATGGTCCCTTTACTCTGAAACCTCCTTCCCTCGACAAAATGTAAAAAAAAAACATAACTGAAGATAACTGTAAACACAGATACATTTATTTATATGGAAACAACTTCCATCACCCACAGTCAACATCATGTACAAATTAATTATTTGTGCAAATGTGTATTTTTAGGGCTTTTAAAAAATTAGCTTTTGTTAGTTTTCCTGTTTGGCTTTGCATATATGCTGGGAAAACGTTTAGCAAGGTTTGAGCAGTTTATATGGTTTTCACCTAAATCTAACTTTAGCAAAACTCTAAAAATTGGCGTGGTCTCCCACAAGGAAAAATGTGTCCAGGCCCCTGACACTCAAAGAGCTAAATTTGGACATTGCTCTCAGGCAACACAATCTCCTACTACAACGTTACTACGTTACTAAGGACAATCAGCGGTCCCTAAACCCATTGAAAACAATGCATTTTGACCCTTTGTCATTAAGGGGTTAAGAACTGTAGATGTTAGTTCAAGAGCAAAGATGTTTAAGATGTCATGATAGATTCTCCCTTTGCACAAAAAAAAAGAAAAGGCTCTCTCATTTGACATATTCTCTCATATTCAAAAAGGGATCATAACCCCAGCCAGGTAACTACAGACCTGTGAGCCTGACATCTGCAGTGGGGAAATTATTTGAAAGCTTGTTAAGGGAATTATAGCATAAATAAAAGTAAACAGTTTTCTGGACAGGTCGTGTCAGACTAAATTCATTGCTTTCTATAGAGCGTGGTCTTTCAGTGGATGTGACATATTTGGATTTTGCAAAATAGTTTGATACAGTTTGTTATAAAAAAAGGTTACTGTATAAACTAAAAGAGAGAGGGGTTTGCACCTGGAATGAAATACTGAATTTTAAACAGAGCTCAGAGCGTTGTTAATTTTGTTGTTAATGGAAAACTGTACAAAAGTGGTATGTTGAGTACCACAGAATTCTGCTTTCTTCCGGATTAACGGTGAGACTGAGCTTGATGGACTTTTTTCAACATAGATTAAGGTCTGAGTCTTTTATCAGGGAAAGAAAGACACGGACTAGATGGGCCAAATGGTTCTCGTCTGCCATCAAATTCTGTTACAAAACAATAATAGAGATACACGTGTCTTGATGAGAATCATTGACAAACTAACAACACCTATCATAATTTGCCTTTTCATATTTGATGTACCCACACAGATTATACATCAGATATACAGCAATCAGCCATAACATTATGACCACCTGCCTAATATTGTGTAGGTCCCCCTTTAGCCGCCTAAACAGCCTTGACCCGTTGATGCATGGACTCCACTAGACCTCTGAAAGTGTGCTGTGGTGTCTGGCACCAGGACGTTAGCAGTAGGGGTCAGCATGGGCACCCTGACCCCAAAAATGTTTTCTCCCCCTCCATCTCCTGATCTGTGCTGATCGCACTGTGACCAGCAAGCAGGGTTCCATAGCCATCTACTGCTGATCGCAATATATGCTTTTTTATTGTCTCCATGGCAAAATGGCGCCAAGGTTTGTTGAGCCTTACCATACCTTAACATACACAGCCTAAAACAATAAAGTAATATCTTATGCTCACAAACACTAACACTTTACATTACAGTAAGATACACATGTTAACACCATACACTAATAAACACACTAACACTATATGCTGACATACACACTCATGCCAATGCCATACTATAACACACGCACACAGTATACAACAACATACACTCACTGGCTAACACTATACATATCTAAAAATACACACTGACATGCACATATACACACTGAATCTAGCACTACAATACAGTAGACATACTGACTCTAGCACTATGCAGATCTAGTGCTACTTTGGCATAAAAAATAAACACTCAAACATTTTGAGTTTGCTATTCTCAAGAAGCATCTACTGAAATTAGCCATGCCTCACAAATCTCAGAAAACCCAGAGTCTAGAATTGTAAAGCTGGAAGAGGTTACAAAGGAATATTGAAGAGTTTACACATTCATCAGTTAGACAAATTGTTTATAAATTGAGATGATTAAGTACTGTGACTAGTCTCCCTACAAGTGGGTGCCCAGCCAAGATGATTCCAAGAGCACAATGCTGTATGCTCAACGTGGTAAAAAAAGAACCCTAGAGTAACAGCTAAAAGCTTGAAGGAATCATTGCTTATGTCAGCAGGACACCACAGAGGAAGCCATTGCGCTCCAATTAAACATCGCTGTTTGCCTGAAGCTGGCTAAGGAGCACCTTGACACCCCACAAGGCTACTGGCAAAAATGTTTTGCGGACTGATGACAAGAAGGTTGAATTGTTCAGGAAGAACAGGCAGCACTACATATGGTGTAAAAAGGGCACCATGTACCTAAATGAGAACATCATTCCAATGGTGAACTACGGTGGAGAGAGCATCATGATTCAGGGCTGCTTAGTTGCCTCAGGGCCTGGACAGCTTGCCATTGAGGGGGGGCAGTGAATTTCCAAGTTTATCAAGGTATCATGGAGGATAATGTCAGGGTGGCTGTCAGCAAGCTGAAGCTCAGCAGAAGTGATGCAGCAGGACGATTACCCTAAATGGCAAAATAAATCTATTGTAGATTGGCTGGTGTGGCTCAGTCAGAGCCCAGGAAAGTCTTAATATAATCCTTAACTGGTCTTAACTGGTCACCCCTTAGTATACTGTCCTCTAAGGTTTAAGACACTTCGGTAATCATAAGTTACATCTTACTCTTTGTAACTTCCAGAAAGCAAAGTTAGATTATTTGTGCCATAAGCCAATGAGTTGCAGATACAGCAGATGTACTTGTATTGTTATATGAATAATAATTCAAGTATGTCAATTTAGAGAGCCAGAGAAACAAAGCACAAGTCGCACAGAAGGCTATAAAAGTAATATATAACTAGGGAAATTCATTGAAACCTTGATGTGGGATGAAGCGCTGAGAGCTCTGCTTTCTTTCATAATTTAGTATTCTTATCCCTGCTGTTTACCAAACGCTACACGGCTGCCAGGACAAGCAGCAGCGACTTTTCATTCATCATGTGCTTCTGGTGTGAATGCACAGAGCGATTAAAAACCTTACAGGGCCTGATCCAGAACATTATTCTGCTATATCAAATACAGCTTGACAAATAGTTAATAAACAGGGTCAGTCTATATTTAAACTAAACTCCTGTAGGCAAGTATTAACAAGTATGGAAATGTACATATTTAAGAAACGATTTTGCATCAGGATTCAAAATGTAAAATAGACTTTAAAAAATATAGAAGCAAAAAAAGAACACGTTTCTAAATCTATGTTATAAGCTATGTGGTCCCATATCAAAAAAAAAAAGCATGTGTTATAGACCTGTTATGACATTCATCACACAAGGTTTTTTGTTTTAAACATCATCTTACATGTATGACAAAATAGGGTTTCAATATATGAGCCTTCTACGATACCAGTGACTGTAATATTGTACTTATTGTTGCAGTGTCAAGTCTGTAAATTTTATTTCGGGGGGGGAGGGATCAATAAAATTGTAAAAACACAATTAATGAAGAACAATTCTGGTTCAATTTTTTAAAATTAGTCTTATCGCCCTTGCAAACAATTGGATGGTTCAGTCAGCAGCAACATTCCATAAAAACATTTTGATGGTGGATATGAGCCATTCAGCCCATCTAGTCTGCCCATTTTTCCTAATGTAAATCTGATGTCTTAGATTAAGGAGATATTTATGCCTATCCCATGAATATTTACGATGTTTCACTGTATGAGGCTCTACCACCCCATCGGTAAAGTAAAACTTCCTTACAATAAATCTAAACCTCTCAATAGTTTGGGATTATGAATTCTTGTTCTAACATTTCTTCCCCTCCTAAATAAGCTCCCACCCTGTTATTTGTTAAATCCATTTAAGTATTTAAATGTTTCTATGACATCTCCTTTCTTTTATTTCCTCAATACTATACGTATTGAGATCCCTTAGTCTTTCCTGATATTTTTTATCATGCAAACTACTTATTTCACGGAGAAAAAGAGGTGCAGAAACGCTTCTTTTTTTCCCACAAACCCAGAGGCTCTGTCCTTTTGCAGAAGTGCCCATGGTGGCCTGATTTACATGGAATAGGACAAAGAAAGAAGACCAAGAGAAGAACTGGAGTCATGGGAAAGGAGAGAGGGACATGGAAGTGGTCAACGGAGAAGGTAGAGAGATGTTGAAAAAGCATGAGAGAACGTGAATGAGACTGTGAGAGAGCATGAGCGACAACGAATTTTGTTTCTAAATTAAAAAGGCCCCTTTTGTCCGCACCGGTAGTGGAGAAAAAAAAATAGTTGTTGGAAAACAAATGGACAAAAGACAAAAACTTTTTTTCTTTATATGAAGCCGTAAAATAGTATTCGATTGATGCATAATTTATACACTGCAGAATATTTGCAATTCTAAATAAAGAGAGCATTTTGTATACATATATATTTTTAATAAAATTTTCTATATTTTAAAAGATAACAAGTATTCACCCTGAACAGTATCTACTGTTGTGGGTGCTATGAAATGGTCACTTGATGGTACATTTTGGGGTGTCTTTGTGCTTATCCCAACACAAGTTTAACCATATTTGTTCCGCTCTCCAGAAAGGATGACCAACAAATCTAATCAGTGCCAGTAAATAGCACGGCCCAGCTCATCACCTGTGGCTATGCAGGTTAAGGGCTGGTAAGTAGTTTAGCCAGTTATAGTCTTAAACTTAGATTTGGGACATAATTCTCATTTGCAAAGTGTGTTTCAAATAACCTATACCCGAGTTTGGGTATGATTAGTGACTAATTTCAGCTTGCTGAATGCGGCCGACAAATAGTTAACATCTGGGTAAATAGGTACAGTAGTTAATACTAGTTTACATGACAAGCCACTGAAAATAATGTTAATGCTGCAAAGCTACTGAGTAAACAGATACCAAGGTATGTCTGTGGTTGTGTAGGTACGTAGCTAACATCTGCAAAGAGAAGTATACTGAAACGTTTTAAAAGACCACATAAATTTGATTCATCCCGCTTTAACCTTTGTCACTCACATTACGAGAGGGTGTTTAATGGGGGGAAAAAAAATCACCAAGTGCAGCATACCAAACAACAAGTCTTCAGGAATTATTACTAGGGTAAAGCATTCTATAATTTTAGTGTCCTTTCAGATTGATGACCTACAAATAAGTATATACTCCCACAGCATCCATTAAACCCCACTAGATGCTATATAATATATGGGAAATTAAATGTTACTTTCAGGTGAGCTCTGCAGCTGTGTTCCTAGTAAATGCTGCCGTTTTATATTAATGTAGCTTTAAAGCCAACTTAATGTCTTCCATCCACTGGTGGCTTTAAAGGGTCTCTTGGTAATTGATCCATGTTTTGTTAATTGGGGAGTCAGTGTTTTACCTACATTAAGTTTATTGCTCATTAAATGTTTACTTTGCAAAGGATATCAGTTTTGGCATAAAATGCGTTATAAATCATAACATCCTTGGAAAATCTGACCCTTAGCTTCAGTCATTCATGTATGAAATCTCATTCTCTGAATTTATAACCATCTCTTTATGCTCGGCACAGTCTTCTCATTAAACCAACCCTATACGTTTCTGAGCTGGGAAGGGAAACAAACGAGATTTCACAGTGTCTTGGACTTCTAAGCAGCTCATCTTTAATGGGAAATAACAAAATTCGCACTAAATATGAATATATGGGACATTTTAGTCTATTCTTTAAAGTTCTAACTGCAACACAACACATTCAATTCATCTCTTGTTTGTTAAGACACATCAAGATACTATCGGTTGCTATGCCAAAGGGTGAGAAGAAAATAGTGGAATTTCTTTGATAAAGTGACTGGCAACTAAAAATATTCCCACTAATCAATAATAAGTGAGAATAAGCTGCCTGTACTGTTCAACCCACCAAATTGGAGGAATATAATTATGTGTATTGGGGACAAAAGATGTCCTATTGTCAGACTGTACCAGTTACATGACGAATACTTAAAATGCTATAACTTGTGCAGCCAATGAAGAAGCGTTTGTCGTCAGCGTATGGATACAGCATCAAGGCAGCAATAGCCAATTTCTTGAATTTATTTTTACAGGATATCAATGCAATAGGTTTGCGCAATCTCCCTGTGCGTTAGAGTTTTGCTGTGTGAAACATTCTGCGGAGTGGCCTAGACGTCACATCTCCCGGTGTGCCACAGACACAACGGCTGCCTGGAAGGCTCAGTCTTCATCCCTGCAGCTTGAAGAAAATACATTGACGTTGCGCAAAAGTCAGCTTTCTAATGGTTTAATTTTCTCACAGAATTACTTAAGATGTAACACTTCCTGCCAAGATCAGTGCAATGGGAAAGGTGTATGATCCTCTGCCCCTCACCCACTTCCTAGGAGCTCAGAACGTTTCAAGGATTTACCACGGTGTTGTACAGCCTTTAAAGGCAGAGAAATGTGTGTTTAAATAGCACACAATGTGTTCCGTAAAATATAATATACTATTAATCATATTCTACTAAGCGTCTTCCTCAATTACACAACCGCCATTAGAGCACACAGTCACAGAGGCCTCTGGCCACTTCTCAAACCACACGGAATGAAAAGATCAGTATCCTTCCATCATCGGACATGCTGGGGGGCTAGGAGGGTGTGATAAGAATCAAGATAAACTAAGGAGGAAGAGAACAAGAGCTTGCAGGCATCTAATCAGAGAGAAAAATCTTAGGAGGAAGCTCACAAAGCCCTGCAAGAAGAATTTCAACCAGGGATGAAGTCAGAAGCAAGATGTCATAACAGAAGTGGTAGGAAAAAAAAACTCTGAAATAAAGCTCAAATTGGTGGTAATTTCTGATGCCAATCAAACAAATTGCCCCATAGGAATCCGCAGGATTTTTGGCAGGGGCAAAATATCCTGCCCACCTTTCCACTCTCCCACCCCAATACCTCCTTCCCATTGCCTACCTGTTGTTGGCTCAGGAAAGGAGTTTTCTGGTAGGAGGCAGATTTTAGTTACTCATTAATAGGAAAAATGATATGACCATTCTAGTAGTAGCTAACAGACCAGCACGTACCTGTACAATATGAGAACTTTCGTTTACACAAGCTGGGGTAGTAAAGATTAGCCACAACTTCCCCATTCTGCTATTCCTGTGGTGTTCAGCCACTAATGGCCGACTGTATATCATGGGAGCTGCAGTTAACAACAAAAAGGGTTAGGGTGCAGTAGACATGAGCAAACAGGCCAAACCGAAAATGATTCAGACACATTTTTCGGATTGTTCTTTCATTCTGTGCCCATTCGCTTCAGAAGAAAATCCAGGAAAAGGGACATTTTTATTTCAGGAACGAAATTCTTTGTCCAGTGCCCACATTTACTCTTCCTCACATTCTCATTCACTCACGCTGTATACATTTTTCGCTGCCGACCACTTCCGCGTTTCATCTTCTCAATGTTATCCTCTCCGCAGACGTAACCTGGCGAGATCTTCCGCAAAAGTGGCAGAGCATCTGGTGACGTCCTCTTGCCCAATCTTGGGATTTCTCCAAAATGGTGCCATTTTCCCCTAAGGTGATCTTCGGCCAAAATTGCAGTGGTTTCGGTGATAACCCCACATTGGAGGATTGGGCAAGTGGACTGGAAGCTCTGCCATTTTTGCAGAAGTTCACGCCAGGTTATGTCTGTGGAGATGAGGACAAAGAAAAAGAAATGCAAGTGTTCAGGAACCATTTAGAAAGCGTGAGAGAGAACAAATGCGAGCAAGTGAAAGTGTGAGTTTTGGGGTTCTGATTTGGGGGGATCTGACCTCTTTTTTGTGGCTTTGTAGCCACTCTACAGTTACTACTTACTACTCCCATAATAATAGCACCAAATGAATGTCAGATATGGTCACTTGGCAAAAAGGATTCAAAGTACCTAAAATATGTCTTTGCGTATCAATTGCAGTTAATTGATTAAAATATTTTCTTTTGAACATAATTACAAAATAAATGTCTGTGTGAATTGAAATTGTTGTGGGTTTTGTAGGGACATCCCCTTCAATACAATACACGCATTGCTACACATGTTAAAGGACATGTACATGTATATGTAAAAGGGTTTCAAAGCTTCCCTGTACATAAATATCAGCATGCCTGGCACATATGAACATATCTCACCATGTCACTTTAGAAAACAAACAAATACAAAGCAAGCAGCATACTTGTCTAGCAGCCTGCACTTATATTACCATAAAAAAAGATCATTTAAATAAGTATCTTAACACAATTAAAAAACAGATGATAAGAGATTGCATTAGACTAAGCTACAATCACCTCTTTTATGAGACCCTCTACCAGCCTTTTAATCATGCAGCTCTTTCAAAGACAAACATGCGCGGTACCATATAGAAACATCCCTATACCGGTATTCACGATGCATAACCTAGCCATGGATGGGGGGAAATATCTGCAGCCCCCAGCTTTAAATACATTATTGTCATGATGGGAGTTGTAATACAGATACATTAGGCTGCATGTTGCCTAGCTATTGTTCCAAAAATGTATTGTTAGGTTTTATTGTTTAGAATTTTAAATGCTATTGGATATAAACTATAAACGTCCTCTTTTGGGTAACAACACTCAAAGAAACATCTTTACACAAAGCGGCAATAAAATAAAATAAGACTAACCATCGATGTACATTTAAAGATGAATGGTCACACTGGCTTGCTGATTATACTATAGACGAGAACGGGCTGTTTAGACGGCTGTTGCCATGGTATCTGCATACAGTGGATTTTAAATACATACATAGTATATAAAAGTATATAATAAACCCACTGTACCGCGGACACGGTGGATGAGATGATAATTCTTACATATCAAAAATCCCTTTATAAACACCGTTTGGAGTATAGACTGTAAAGTATGAGTGAGTATGAAGCGTGTTCACAGCATGGGTCTTGACAAATATATTCCAACGTTACTTAAAATTTGACACGGACTTTTATTTATGCTCATTGCAAAATTGAAACATACTGGAAGTTGCCTTTGTTTCCAAATGAAAGGGGACATTTTGGGGTTTTTGTTGTTGTTTTTTTTTACCTGTAGCAGCGTTCTGTTTGCTAAACCTTGTGTAGAATTTACATTTCCGAGCAACATTATTATTGCACCAACGTGCAATTATACTTAACGCAGAGGCATGTCTGAAGGTGTCAATGTATTTAAAACTCTCTCTGGATAACTAGCTTTTCCTTCCATCAAGATGGAACCCACGCTACTGCAATCAACGGTAATAAGCCAATATTATTAAAAATATGTAATATTGGGCAATATGTAAAGCGCGGATGTGACCCTCTGCAAAATAAAACAAATATGTATGTCGGGTATGACAGTAATCAGGAGATGCTGCTGAACATACATTTGCGGCACTTACAGCATAGAAGAAAAGGTAAGCAAGACTGATTGTGTTTCTCTTTCAGTATAGATTTTTATATATTATGACTAATTATTATTATGTATTTCTATGATTTTAAAAGAAGGCCTTACTTAACAAAACAACATAATATTGAGAAAGGGAATCATGGTTTAAGAAACGTCAAAATATAAATAAAATTTGGTCCCTTGGTTATGACAACCCCCAGGCCTTAATGAGCTCTTGAGTTCGGAAACAAATGTGATGACATACTGTGTTACTCAGTTACCCAAGTCTATCTTATTACAGAGATGACAGGTACACCTAATTTAAATATATACGTGGCATTCTAATAGGACCCGTCTGTGATGGGATGTATAATGTCCTCGTGTTACTGTTAAAGATTGAGAATGCTGTGTTTTTGTGTGTTTGTTTGCATTTGCAAACCCAAAATATTCATTATTTCTTAAATAGGCTGACGATTCCAGTTTAGGTGTTACCGCAATCGTCTCGGCTTTAATTGGAGGTTTAGTGACTGGAAGTTCTAGTATTTAGTGGAACTGTATGTATTATACATTGTACTGAACAAAATAAAGGGACATGGTATAGTAAGAGGTTGTCTAATTTAGAGGCGATTATAGCTAATCGATCGCACTTATTTTGCCCTTGAGTTGTACTTATTACATAAATAAATAACAGTAATAATAATGACAATAAAAATACAAACTCAATATTTTAACAATATGTGCAAGATTCAAATTATAATATAACACAACCGAGCAGTTACCTGTGTGAGCGCCAACAGGTGTGGATCAAACTTCCTGATGTACTGTATACCTTTTGATGGTATCAATACAAGACTGAACCAATGGCGCCTTAAACAAACCAAACTTCATACAGATCAGTCAAAAGCAAATGTATAGGGGTATCCTGATGGATCATTCCATGGGGGTGATTTAAAGGGGACCCTCAGCTAGTATAACCTCACCTTTAATAACAAAACAGTCCAGCCTATACCATAACTCCATTATCTGAGACATCATTCAAGTTTTGAATATTTAGCTAATTAAATTATTGACTTAAACTTCTGAATTAGAAAAAAGCCTAATATTTTAACAAAACAAAGGAAAAAATTGTGGTTGAGACCCTTGAGGCGTTCACCATTTATAACCGCTGTCTGTATAATCTGACAATTTCAAACAGCATTCACTCGGTTACAACAACTATACGTGAGATAATAACAAAAATGTGCATTTATAAATAAGGGCATTGTTGGTTTATCCGGAATAATTGTTTATGTTTTTTTTCATTCTCAATGCATTGTCATCTAGAACCTCTAACAGGATATTACTAATGATCCTGGGCGGATAAATTGGGATAAGCAGAGGGATAATCTCAAAATACTAAAAGGATTTACCAAAGAACTTCCAGTCACTAAACCTTCAATTAAAGCCGAGGCGATTGCGGTAACACCTGGAACTGGAATAGTCAAGACTTACCCAAAACAAGCCTAATTAAGAAAATAATGGAGATTTTAGGCAAATGCAAGCAAACACAAAAAAACACAGCGTTCTCAGTAATCTTTAACCGTGACGCTAGGATGTCAGGATCTTTAAGGAGATGGTTAGTTGTCTAGATCTGCAAATACTGGTAAAAGGTTAAAAAATAATGAATAATTAACATTAATAATAGCAAAGATAAGAGTTTAAAAGAATATTTGATTGGCTGCCTCCCATGTTACTCCCAAACGGAAAATATGCATTAAAAAAAATTGGAGACTTCAAAAGAAATCTTCCCACAATTTCCTAGTTCAGAATGTTTTTTCACCCATCCGGGATCTATTTCTGCATCTGAGATTCCTATTATAGCTCTTTTCCTGCGAGCCGAAAGCTCTCCCCCCCCCCAACCTGACAATGGTTTGGGCAACAGCTAGAGCTGCAGCATCTGCCAGGAGATGTTTATTAGCCCCCAGGCAGCACACCCTAACCCCATCACAGGCGCCCACCTACAGTATTCCCGCAACCCCTAGCAACGGCTCGCAGCACACAAACACGCAAATACAGATGTTTCTTCTGAAATGGAAGCGCAATTCCCGGCTGGGAATAACACAGGGAATCTCTGATGCCATTGACTTTAAAGTAGATCAGGCTAAAGAAGTAAAAGAACCGGTGATGGGAGTTGCCTATCCATGTTAAAAAGTTTGCACACAAAAAAAGGCACATTTCTGTCCACTAATATATTTTACATTCCATCAAAATGTATAATATTAACAAGAGTATTACAGCCAAAACAAAACATACATTGTGTATGAACAGCCTATGATTATGCAGATAATGCTCCAGCTATCTGTTCTAATTATATATATATATATATATATACACACACACACATACACATACATATAGATAGACCGGTATATATATATATATATAATATATATATATATATATATATACACACACACACACACACACACAATATATATTGTATAAAATCTGCTTTAAAAGACAACCCCGGGTTCTGACATATTAATAGGATGCTGCAGGATTGAGGACCCGTCCGAGCGAATATACCGGATTTGCCCCACTCTACTATAAGGTGAGCGAATTGTCCCTGGCTGTCAGGGCGCTGAGGCAGCGGAGCCCGGAGCTCACGGGTTAAACCCGCGCTCCAAGGAGTAGCACATGCTTGAACGGCTTACCTGCCTCACGGGTGACTGGCAGCAGGTCAGGGCAGCTCCAGCTCTAGCTCCAGCCAAAGCAGCGGTTCTACGAGATGATGAAAGTCGTGTTATGATTGGCTGTCGGGGACTTCCCCCATTATAACCGACCAGCACATTTTTCTTGAGCTCGTAGCTTGCCGCTGAATGGCCCAGATGTGCAAAGATGTAAGCGGACCTTTGATTGGCTAAAAGCGTTCTATTTTGACTGCGAGGCGATGATTCTATTAACTGTTTGTGTACCGAGAGTGTGTGTTGTCCAGGGCATAAATAGTTACATATATTACAATTATTTGGAACGTACGGGATACTTTTTTATGACCTTGTCAGAGTCTCAATATACAGGTGTTTATTGTATACTATGGTACATATACCGGTATATATATATATATATAATTAGGGACAGATTTAGAAGGCTGAATGCTGATATTAGTGATACTGGGGTGGAAAAAGTCATTGAAGGACTGTATATATTAGAAAGGAATCTTAAGTGCATATAACTGCGAATAGCCTTTTTAACCTTCTGTTCACAGGCTTTGGAAGGTAATTTCTCTCCATTAAGTTATTCATCCCCCTCTTAAACCAAATGTTTTTAAAGCAATTATGATTGAAAAACAATTGTACAAACTATTTTTGTAGAAAAAAAAGTTGTTAAAAGCTTTAGCGGAAATAGTTCTGTGATATAGTCATGATACTTTTCAGTCTGTTCAACTTTAATCCAAACATTTTCAAATGTTTTTGGACTAATACCGGTATATACATATTTACAGCTACACTCCAGCCTTCATATACATAGAGTCTTACCTGACAATTGCATATTTTTCACACAAATGCATAGCGGGATTCAGAATCCTCTCTATGCAGCGCTGTGATTTGCAATCTCTTCTGCGTTTGCGTATTTGTCACATTGAAATGTTTCAGATCATCCAACTAATTTCAATATAAGACACAAGTAAATACAAAATGCAGCTTTTAAATGATCATTTCACCTTTTTGAGTAAAGAGTTCATCAAAACCTATATCACCATACCTGGGAACTTCTCGGCTCCAGCTACCCGGAGCCCTCCCTGGCGGGACGCGGCCAGGTCTGACCACTGACGTCGGTGGGTGGTCCCACTGACGGTAGCGGGAAACACCCCCATTTAAAGGAAAAAATGGTCCGGGAGCGGTCGTGGATGGACTTGCTTGTGTGCTTCGGATCATTGTCCCGCTGCAGACCCCGACTGCGCTTGAGCTTTAGATCATGAACTGATGGCTGGATATTCTCCGTCAGGATTTTCTGAGGGTAATCAGGATGTGTTTTTTGGAAATGTGAGATGAGACTTTGTGTTCCTGCTGGTCAGCAGTCATTTTACAACAATGGAATTGTGAACAATAACCTTAACTGAGGGAAGCAAGGCTGCAGGTCTTTACATGTAATTCTGGGATTATTTCTGTGACCTCCTAGATGAGTAGTTAATGTGCTCTTGGAGGAATTTAGGTATGCCGGCCATTCCTGGGAAGGTTCACCACCATACCTGGGAACTGTCTGGGTCTGAGCCGCAGATCTCCGGGTGAAGCACCGCTTCTCTGGTTCTCTGGGTCAACACCAGAATCCTCCAGCACATAGGAACAGGGTCTTCACACGCCCCGCTCCCCACCAATTTGCCCTTTAAATGAGGGTGTTTTCAGCTGACATCAGCGGGAACCGCCACAGATGTCAGTGGGTAGTTCTGGCCGCGTCCCGCAAGGGAAGGCTCCGGGTAGCCGGAGTAAAGAAGTTGCCTGGTATGTTCACCAGTTTTCTCCATAGATAATGATAAAGCCTGCAACCATAGGGCAGGCTGACATGAGGTTGTGGGGGCAAACAAAGGTCAGGGTTAGCATTGACAGGTATAGGCTGTGGGGTCAAGAAAGGGTCAGTGAGTTGTTTTAAAAAAAAAAAAATGTGAAGCTTATGTAAGGTTTTGCGCTGTTGCGCATGCGCTAGCGCTTTGCCGCGTTTTTTGAATGCCTCGCGCTGCTGCGTGCATACCTCGCGGGCGCCTCGCGCTGCGCTATGGGCGGGAAAAACACCTATAAATAGAGTGCGTTTGAGGGAGCTTTTCACTTACCTGGCGAACCGCTGAGCCGATACTGCACTGACCGTTGAGTCTGGTGAGCAGTGGCGAGGCTGGTAAGCTGAAGACGTCATGGAGGAATTGATGAAAATGCTTCAGGAGCGGGTTGCCGGCGAAGGAGGAGAAGAATGGCTTCGTGGATGTCTTCTGGCTTCTTCGGTTACAGATGAAGATGTTCTTGATCCGACGGTTGCTGAAGACGAAGTGGCGGAGGAAGAGCCGGTGGACGTTTATATACCGGCGAAGATCCCACAAGATGGCGCTCTATCGCGGGATTTCCGCGGTTCAGCTGGATCAGGTGATAGGGTCAGGGTTACGTCGGATAGACGTAGCAGACCCGGAAGAAAGATTTCTGATGCCGGACAAATGAAGAAAAGACCCGCTTCTCGGGTGAAGAATGTCCCTAAGCGTTCCAGGACAACACAGGATCCGGGTGAAGGATGCAGCACACAGCTGAGCAGCCGGGGTAGGCGTCCATCACAGGCTGTCCCAGATGCTGCAGAACATCTTGAGGCTGTACAGAGTGGCTTGAGAGCTGATGGCAGAGCTGGTGAAGGTGGTGAGTCTGTGGGTTTTTCTGCTAATACTTTTAATGAAGCGGTTTCAGCTTTTATGGATGTTTTAAAAGGTTTTCAGAAGCAAAGTCCAGCTCAGGCTTGGGTACCATCTGGAAATGTTGGTGTTAAAAGTAGTGTAGTGAATGAAGCCTGCATGAAGGAAGTAATGTCATGTGAGGTTTCCCCCCTGGGTTTTCATTTAAGTAAAGTTATTAAAGAAAAAATATGGAATGATGAATATTTGGATATTTTATCGTTACTGCCTGCTTCCAAAGAATTTTTGATGAAGTCTGATAAAGAGGAAGAAAGACGTAGACCGGTAGCGAGGTCATTTAATAATTGGTTGCAGGCGTTTTGTATATTTTCAAGCGTTTACTGTGAGAAACATATGGAATGCAGTGCAGGTCTTTTCCAGCATCTTGATGCGGTGTTGGAAGCATACAAGAATTTTGGAGGTTTAGCGTGGTTTCATTATGATGAAACTTTCAGACAAAAAATGTCTGTGCATAAGAATTTAAAGTGGGGGATGAAGGATGTAGGCTCATGGGTAAGCATTATGTTACCTCAGAGAAATGTGTCTAGCTTCAGGTCAACGGGAAATGGTCACATTCACAACCTAATAGACAAAAAGGTTTTTGCTGGTCTTTCAATGAGAACCAATGTAAGTGGCCTAATACGTGTAAGTTTAAACATGAATGTTCAGTTTGTTCGGGTAATCACCCAGCTTTCCGTTGTTTTCGTAAGAATTTGTTTAATGCAGGAAAAGATGTTCCCAAAGGCAGTGACGCCGGTGAGGCTAGCAAGTCTGCTCCCCTTTTTAGGCAGGTATCCAAACCGACAGATGGCTAAGTTGCTTTATGATGGCTTTAATGAAGGTTTTAAGATTCCTATTTATAATAAAGAAGGTATGGTGTGGGTGGATAATTTAAAGTCTGTTAAGGCCAATGAGGATGTGGTTAGGCTTAAAATAAGTAAAGAATTAAGTTTGGGAAGGATTGCTGGTCCGTTCAATAAGCCGCCTTTCTCTTGTTTCCGTCTTTCCCCGCTTGGTTTAGTGCCCAAGAAAGAACCTGGTTCTTTTAGGTTAATCCACCATTTGTCATTTCCGCATGGTGGCTCTTTAAATGATGAAGTCATAAAAGAGGATTTTTCGGTGCATTATGCATCATTTGATGATGCGCTTAAGTGGGTTCGTTTGATGGGAAAAAATGCTTTATTAGCTAAGGTTGACATCGAAGCGGCTTTCCGGTTGCTCCCTATACATCCTGATTGTTTTCGATCGCTTGGTTTTCAATTTGACGGTTTATTTTATTTTGATAAATGTTTGCCGATGGGTTGCGCAGTGTCTTGTTTCTATTTTGAGGCGTTTTCAACATTTTTAGAATGGGTTTTTAGGGATGTTTCAGGTTTTGATTCAGTAGTGCATTATTTGGATGATTTTTTATTTATTGGTAGGGCGGATTCTGATGATTGTTTGACTATGCTTAATATGTTTTTGCATTTAGCAGATAGTTTTGGTGTTCCGTTAGCTGCTGATAAAACAGTTTTTCCGTCTACAGAGTTGCAGTTTTTAGGAATAGTTATTGATACACAGAATATGTGCTTTAAACTTCCTGTTGAAAAGATTAGTAAGATGAGACGGTTTATTCATAAAGTTTTAGGTAGTCATAAATTAAAGGTTAAGGAGTTTCAGTCATTGCTAGGAATGTTTAATTTTGCATCTAGGGTAATGCCTATGGGTAGAGTTTTTTCTAGGCATATAGCGAGGGCCATTGCAGGGAAGAAGATACCTCACCATAGGGTTAGGATAACGAAGCAGATAAGGGAGGATCTTAAAGTATGGGATTTGTTTTTGAGTAATTTCAATGGCTCTGCTATTTGGCAAGAGGAGTTTGTGAATAGTGATGCTATGGAGTTCTTTACTGACGCGGCTGGAGCTACTGGTTTTGGAATATTTTGGAATGGGAAATGGGCGGTAGCAGAATGGCCGGTTGCATGGGTTGAGGCCGGTTGGATTAAAAATATGGTTTTATTAGAGTTATTTCCAGTAGTTGTAGCGTTCAAATTGTGGTCTAGCCAATGGGCCAATAAAAGGATTTTGCTTCACTGCGATAATATGGGTGTGGTTTGGGTGATTAATACTTTGCGGGCTAAATCCATTCCTGTGATTAATTTATTGAGACATTTAGTGTTTTTATGTTTGAAAGGTAACATTTGGCTTAAAGCAAAACATATTCCAGGCAATAAGAATATTTTGGCTGATGCGCTGTCTCGTTTCAATTTCAAGCTGTTCAGGACGTTGGCGCCACAAGCGGACGTGGAAGGGCTGGTAGTTCCGGAGTCAGTTTGGGACTTGACTTCACCCAGTTAAGTACTCTGTTGGTGAAATCTGTCTCAAAGAATACATGGGAGGGTTACTCCAAGGCTTTTAAGGCTTGGTCTGTTTTTGTTCAAAGCAGGAATTTAGATGTTTTTGATGGGAGTATAGATGTAGCTTTATCTTTCGTGCTTAGCTTAATTGATAAGGGTGTTGCGAAATCTAGTATAGATAGATGTTTATTTGGTGTAGCTTTCTTTTTTAAGTTGGCCGGTAAGCAGCATTCTTTTAGGGATTTTTTGATTAAGCAGCTTCTTAAAGGGTATCATAATAGAGCCAGGATTCCTGATGATAGGAAGCCATTGTCTTCAGGGGTTTTACATAATCTAATAGGTGTTCTATATAGAATTTGTTGGGATGAGTTTGAATGTAAATTATTTAAAGCTGCTTTTGTTATAGCTTTTTTCGGAGCTTTTAGGATTAGTGAATTAGTAGCTAATAATAAGAATGGTGGGTCTGGTTTACGGGATAGGGATGTAATATGTGGTGTTAATTTAAGATTGTTTGTACGTGCTTCCAAGACGGACAAAGAGGCCAGAGGTTGTTGGGTTGTCTTGAACAAAGTGGAGGGTTCGGATATTTGTCCGGTTGCAGCTGCAGCAGAGTTCAATGAAGTTCGGCCTGGGTTTATTGGGAATTGGTTAGTGCATCGTTCAGGTTTACCGCTGACCAGGTTCCAATTCAGGAGGATTTTGAGTTTGGGGTTGAAAGAATTGGGTTTAGATAATGAAAAATATACGACTCATTCTTTCCGAATTGGTGCTGCTACGGAGGCTGCTTTATTGGGTTTGGATGAGTCAGTAATTAAGAGGTTGGGTAGGTGGCAGTCTAATCGTTTTAAAATATACGTCAGGCCAAATTTGTTATAAGCTTGTTATTTTATTGGGTATTTGTTAACTTTGCATTTCTTTCAGGTCATCCAACCTTTGTAGTTTGGATTATTGGGCATTCTTTTGTTTTTTGGGCCCAAAGAAGAGCAGCAGCAAGAAGCTATGGAGAGAATTTAGGGTTTGATAAGAAGGACATCTCTATTTATTGGTTAGGGGTACGGGGTTTAAGGGTTAAAAATTTGAGGGATTGCTTAGAAGAATGTATAGATCATTTTCCATGGCCTAATGCCATAATAATGCATTGTGGTGGGAATGACATGGGTACAATGAAGTCGTTAGATTTAATAATGTTTTGTAAAAATTTAATTTTATGTGTTAAACAATGTTTTAAGGATGTTTTATTGGTGTGGTCCGAATTGATTCCACGTCTCCTGTGGCTGCAGAGGCCAGAATTAAAGGCGTTGGAGAGAGTACGTCGCAAATTTAATAGAGCACTTGAAAAATTTATGCTATTAGAAGGAGGTTTTTCTTTTCGTCATTCTGATTTAGAAGGTGGGTGTGTGGGTCTATATAGACAGGATGGTGTTCATTTGTCGGACATTGGTAATGATATATTTAATGTTGATTTGCAGTGTATGGTTGAGCAGGCCGTGGTTTGGTGGGGTAGGGCCTCAAATGGGCATTAGAGCTCATTTGAGGCGGTTGGGTGAACTGTAAGTTTTAGTTATGCCGGCTGGCTTTTATGGCGGTTTGGCAAGGTTATATGTTTTTAGTCGGAGGCTCTGGGTTTGTGCCAAGGGCTTGTTATAATTTGATACAATGGTTACAAGGTTATATCGTTATATTTGAAGTTTGTATGTTTAATAAACTAAATAAAAGTCACGGCCTGTTTCATCCAAGCTTGGTGTGTTTGTGTTTATTAATGTATATATGTGTGGTTTATTTTATTTAATGTCCCTTACAACCTCATGATAAAGCCTGCAACCATAGGGCAGGCTGACATGAGGTTGTGGGGGCAAACAAAGGTCAGGGTTAGCATTGACAGGTATAGGCTGTGGGGTCAAGAAAAGGTCAGTGAGTTGTTTTAAAAAAAAAAAAATGTGAAGCTTATGTAAGGTTTTGCGCTGTTGCGCATGCGCTAGCGCTTTGCCGCGTTTTTTGAATGCCTCGCGCTGCTGCGTGCATACCTCGCGGGCGCCTCGCGCTGCGCTATGGGCGGGAAAAACACCTATAAATAGAGTGCGTTTGAGGGAGCTTTTCACTTACCTGGCGAACCGCTGAGCCGATACTGCACTGACCGTTGAGTCTGGTGAGCAGTGGCGAGGCTGGTAAGCTGAAGACGTCATGGAGGAATTGATGAAAATGCGCCCGCCCACCCACCCTGTATTTTAATTTTGTATTTATTGTCGTGGCTTTTATCGGGGTATAGTTATCCTATAATGTTAGGATGAACTGTATGTTTTAGTTATGCCGGCTGGCTTTTATGGCGGTTTGGCAAGGTTATATGTTTTAGTCGGAGGCTCTGGGTTTGTGCCAAGGGCTTGTTATAATTTGATACAATGGTTACAAGGTTATATCGTTATATTTGAAGTTTGTATGTTTAATAAACTAAATAAAAGTCACGGCCTGTTTCATCCAAGCTTGGTGTGTTTGTGTTTATTAATGTATATATGTGTGGTTTATTTTATTTAATGTCCCTTACAACCTCATGACAACTACATTATTTCTTCAGTCTTAAAATTACATTTGAATTAAACATGTTTTTTTTTGTTTTTTTTTTTTAAAGTATTCTTACTTTACAGCAGTAGTGTACCTAAGGGGGGTTGCCCAGGTAGCATTCATCAGGGCCACCGGTGGGCCGGGGCCTTCCAAGCAGATGTATATGCGGCCCGACGGCCGCCTAACTTGGGCATGCAGTTTACCATTGTGGAGCTAACATACACACTGTGCGAGGAAACTGTAATTAGTAATTAGTTGCACTATAGAGAATTGTTTACTCCACCAACATATACC
>VKOC01022390.1:0-38054 GCA_009364415.1 Spea multiplicata | reverse complement strand
TATGCCACTCTGCCCCATGATATGCCTTTTAACCCTCTAAATGCCACTAAGCCCCATGATAAGCCTTTTGACCCCCTATGTGCCACTCTGCCTCCAGCATTGCCTTATACCCCTATATGCCACTAGGGTTAAAAGGCATTTCTGGAGGCAGAGTGGCATTAAGGGGGTTAAAAGGCATTTCACAGAGCACTCTGCCTCCAGAAATGCCTTATGCCCCCATTTAACACTCCCTCCTCCAAACTTACCGCAGCTTCTGAGTCCCCGGTGCGTAGTCCGGGCAGCGTGTAGAGCTCTACGCGATTCGCGTAGACACCTTCCGCTGCAGCCGGGAGGAGCACAACCCCCGCTGCTAACTGCACATGTCCTGATGAAAGTCTGAAAATAAAAGACTGAAACGTTGGCTTGTAACACAGAGCTTTGAGAGATTTATTGAAATCAAGTCCCAGGAGTGCCGGCAAACTATTTTTTTGGAATTTATATATATATATATATATATATTATATATAAATTATGGGTGTATGTTTCTTAGGAGCCAAGTACCTATGATTGCTAAAACTTTGCTGCTGGCCCTAACTAGTCTCCTTTCCTGGCTCCTGATTTTTTTTCTGCTGCACTTCTAAATTGTACCTAGATTTTTTTTTTCCAGCTTCTTGTCTAAATTTATATGTGCACTTTATAGTCAAGATGCATGGTCTGCAATGTACGTATTTAATACATCACTCAGTACCCACATCTGTCATCTTATTCCCTTTATCCAATTGACACCTGTAGGGGTTTAAATCACAAAACAGAACATGACAAGGATTTGCTCTGCTGCTCCGCAAAGCTTTGATTGTTCTTATTTGACTGAAAAAAATAAAGAGAGCTTCTCAGACGGAGTTGCTATGTGATTATGGTTGTTCACTTGCAGATTATACTAAGAGTACAGGTAAAAGGATTGGTTGGAACTGTGAAGAATGTTTCTAAGGTGTTAGCATAGTGTGAAAAGCCATATTTTCAAAAAACTCCTAGGGTGCTGAGTGCATAGATTTTTTTTTCTCATTTAAATTGTTCCCGGAGGTAGAACAAAATGTATATAAAGTGACAGACTCATTTTGAGAACATTGTACAGGTGGTTATGTACAATGTAATGGCATGCAGCAAGCTCTGTTTACTTGCAAACACATATTCATTCCCATAATGTGTGTACTTTTTGATATTGTTCATTTTAAAAATGTTAGGACTTTAACAACATTTAGTGTATGTCAGAATGAGTAGGTAATTACTGTGATTCAAATGCTGTATAATCTTTATATTTTTTTCTTTTGCTAGCACTGAGAACACTTACAGTTTAAAAGAGGGGGGGGGGAGAAATACATTAGAAATTAGTCATCGGAGTATGATTCAGTTCTGCCACATCCATGTCCTCCTTCTTAGGTTTTACTTTTTCACTCCAGCTTCTGATATAATTACAGAAGACAAAATTCAATAGAAGAATATGACAGTTAAAAATTTAGTCATAGTAATTGATATTTATTAAGAACGTTATTACTTTGAAACCTGAAGTGTTTCCACTGATACATAAAGCTATGTCTGTTTTCAGTAACTTGGTGAGATGTCCAATAAATTACTTTAAATAATATAATTTACTAATATCTGTACGTTTGTTAGGTAATGACACAAGACGTGAAAGCATGTCAAGTTTAGCTGTGTAGCCACGTTTGAGATTCATAAATGATTATTGGAAAATAGCGTTTCCAGATAACAGAATTATAAATTGGATTCATTATTTTTATGGATTCATTATTTTGTGGACATCTATTTATCAATTGATAGCATTAAGCAGTACCTACATTTGATACTTTAATGAGGAAAAGCATAAAGGCAGGTGAGTTTCTTAAGGATTCCTGTTTTGTATATTTACCTAGGGTAGAATCACCATTCATAAAACAAAGAAAGATTTCAGCACATACCCAATGAACACCATTTAAAAAACACACATAAGCTGTAAATATTAGGGATTTCGTCACTAAATGGCCATATATCACTTTGTCCACCCCACTAAGTACCTCAAGTTTGGCAAGACCAAACCTTAGGCTTGAGGAGTCCCCCCTGCCTCATTATGGTGTCTAGAGAAGGCTCTAAATTGCAGAGTCTCATTGGGTTAAAAATGCAATGCAGTCCCACTGATTCTGCTCCTTGGTGAGCAATGTAGCCATTAAAAATCTACAATATTTATGCCTTAGACATGTGTTTTTTGAAAGGTGTGCTGTGGATTCTTGTTTTGTTTTATGTACTTATTGGTCATTATTATTCTAGTAAAAACCTGGGAATCAGAATGTGTAAGCTCTTTTATGCTTCTTAGGTTGTGTGCTCCCCATTCAGTATATTGTGTAACTGGGAATCAGAATGTGTAAGCTCTTTTATGCTTCTTAGGTTGTGTGCTCCCCATTCAGTGTGCTTAAGAAAAAGTCTGTATTCCCAATGGATGCTTCGCTGATGTTATTTCTGATTTACAATTCAGATTTTGTTAAAATGTCTATTTTTTTTCTCCTTGTCACCTCATTGGGGTCCTGTTGGCCTTGTAGTCCATCATAACCAATATCCCTGACATAGCCAGTGAGGGTGCAACATGTAAAGCTGTTTTTCAAGGGTTGTTTTGTAGAGTAGTACCTGCTTAGTGAAGTATGTATCTGAACTGAGTGCACTTGACACTGTTCTGCAGAAAAAAAGGGTTAACAACCATTGACCTAATGCACAGAACCATATTATTAACCGTCTCATAAGCACAAATTGGTAGCAAACAGCTAAGCACTAGTACTACATGAACTTGCTATCTAGAAGACCACATTTGGGTCACTTTCTTTCTGAAAGCAGGAAAGGTGGTTTAGTGGTACAGGTATGGTCAGCGATGTACTGGGTAGCCTAACCCTCTGCTTTGGACAGTTGAAGGTGCTGTCCCACATACTCAGCTGGATTTATCACTTTTTATAAATTTATGCAGCATTAGAAATGTTATTCATTTGAAACATTAAATGGTCAAACTATTCCCAGAAATAATTCTTTAGTCATGTAAAATGTTTCCCTCCTTCATTATTTTGCACGATTATTCGTCACATGAAAAAAAAAGGGGGTACTGATAGGTTATTACCATAGAAACTGAAAAGACTAAAATGGTAGATCGTCTAAAGTATATTTGCTGAACATGCTAGACAACAGTCAACATTTTGTTAAAGGGAAATGGCTGACATTAGTGGGCTGTTAATTTGTCTTAAGCCGTAGCTTATTCATCATACTCTTCTAAGAGTTTGTGTATCAAAACCTTAGATTCCCATCAGAAGTTAATTGATCAATTCAAGTGGCAGACGGATGCGGCTTTTAAGACTTTGACCCATTGCAAGATTATTTTTATAACCATTGCTAACATTGTTCACACTTTTTCTCTATGAAGTTCCGTTTTATTGCTATAAACATTTTTATGCTAGGTGTGTTCTGGTTTGTGTGTGTGTTTTTTTTAAATTTTATTATTGATACAATGCTAAAGTACACATTTTACATTCTTTTCCCATGAGTCACCAATGTATAGTCGGGTTAATGTTTACCTCATTAAAATTCCACACTTTTTATGCATGTTATAACATATGATAGCTTCATATTTTATCTGCTTTGATGTTAAGTTAGAACAATTTTCTCTTGTGGGTTATGATCAAGACCTTTTTTATTATTATTTCTGTGTGACTATCCTTACAGCAAAGTTACCATATTCCGGTCAACAATGTAACAGCACCAAACAGTGGTGGAGGATGTTGCCTTAAGAAAGAAAGGTGTTTCAAATTTGTGACCCTAATAAAGATTTAGAAAATGATTAAAAAGTAGTTACAACTACATCAAAATACAAGAAACATTATATAGCCGTATTAAGGGAAAATTGAGTCTATAGGTACAGTTGATGCCTTTTATTCAGCACAACAGCCTCAGAGGTCTCTTCAGATGTTCCTTTCATCTTGAAACGATGGATGGAAGCATGTGAAGAAAACACCTCCTAGATTCCGGAAGCTCATGTAACTTTGCAACTTTTTTATGCTGGCCCGATAAAAAGTATCAACTTCAACAAAAGACTACATTCAAAATAAGAATATGATTTAGAATTAACTCCAGTGTTAAAAGAATAACCAGTACTATCGACGTACCTATAGCTTAGTTTATCGACTTATGTTCGGTCACCCCCCCCTTCTTAAATTGAGTTAAATCCATTCATATATTTTAATAATACTTCAAAGAGAAGAGAAATTTATGAATTAGTACATTGTTTTAGCAAGGACATCTTTGAACGTCACCCTTGTGATCTATTCTACTCGGCAGTACTTTACTAGTTTCATGTGGAAAAAAGAAACCCTCACTGATGTGAACGCAAGAGACTGCTTAATATTTCTGTTCAAAGGGCCTGTCCCTGTAAGAAAATGTAACCTAATGCAAGTGGTGTTATTACAAGCATAGCTATCAGTCTGAAAATACAGGTTTTGCTAATTGATATTGGTTACTGATAGATTTAATGTATTTTTTTAATGATTACTAGATTATTTGGAATTTTGCATTCAGTTTAACATGAGATATGACTTTGAGGATTATGAACAAAAAGTGTCTGAAATATGGTATTATTGCCATAGCAACCAATGGAGGGGGCCAGTAGTCAGAAACACTTCATTGGTTGCTATGGTGATAACATTGCTTTTGAAGTGGCGGCTTTTTATACATAATTTCCCATTTAATACAGACATTAGACATCTGCACGGTGAGCAAAATGGCTTCAGACGAAGTTTCCGTTTAGTTTTTGCTGTGTTTGTTTGCAGGCAAAAGTTCTGAGTTTTTTTTTGATTTGGAACGACATTCAGCGGGTGTTCTCAAAAGGGAAAGGTTCCCCCAGAGTAAGGATGGTCAAAGAGGTGCAGCAGCAGTAATAGTAGTAGTAGAGCACTGGGCCTGGGCAGGCAGACACTGGCACATCATAGGCACATGCAGCCCTGTGGAGCAGGACTGGAGTTTTATAAAAAAAAAAAAAGGTTCCCCCGGAGTAAGGACAATCAAAGAGGTGCAGCAGTAGTAGTAGAGCACTGAGCCTGGGCAGGCAGCCGCAAAATACAGTGTGCATAAAACGATGTGTAAATCTACGGTGCATTGCCGTCACAGCTACTCTAATATGTTTACATGACATCACAGCCTAGAAAAAAAGGTAAATTTTCAACACTACGATGGCTGGTTAAAGTACAGAATGAGGAATGGTCTCACATTGAACTGACGTTAAATTCTCTGATCAATGGATTTTTTTGTTTTTAACTTTTGACTGTGAATGATAAGAGTTTTTTTTGTTTGCTATATTTCGTTCTTATGGTCGCAGAGCTACTATGTTGCCCTTTTAAGAAAACGTGGTAACTCTTAAAGTATCTAGCATCTCTTTGTCACTATGTGTAGTTATGTTTCGTCTCATTAATGCACTATATGTGCCAGACATGTTTCCTGTTCGGATACTGGCTGAAGCTGAATGCACAGTGTTTCTGTCTCTACGAGGCGTTTCCTGCATTTAAAGTACTTGCAGTTTCTGCCTGGGCGTTTTTCAGCTCCAAAGCTCTGCCTATTTTTCTGAATGAGTGTCCTTTGTGTAACCTCAAGTAATTGAGAACTTTCTTTGATTCAGTTGGGGACTGCCCAGTTATGTGATTAGTTGTTCTGTGCAGGCTGCGATTGGTCAGTGTCTAATTGGCGGTTCTCTATAAGAAATCCTGGTACTTGAGTTAAAGTAGGCTTTCTTGTCCCTGCATTTCTCTCGAGTTCGTCAGGCAGTGCGCTCTCCCTCTCTCTGTGATTAAGGACTTTGTGACACAAAATTACCGATTCTGGATTTGTCAGACTCTCGTATATAATACTTAACATACGTGGGGTTTTTTTTGCCATACAAGAGACTGGGATTAATAACAAATTCAAGGTTTTATACAAGTATCAACCTCTCTGGGAGTTTGCTGGTTAATACAAAGAAGAATGCAGCTGAAAGTCTCCTTTTATTTTGTTCCTTCTGTTTTGTTTTTCTTCTTTTTTGGCAAAACCCGTATGGACTCATTTTTGTCTTTGTTTTAAAATCAGATTGAATTTCAAGTGGGGTTTTTTTGGCAATTCCGTAAATTCTTTGTCTTTTTTTCCTCTTCTTTTCCCCCTTAGAATTGAAGCAATTTGTCACCAAGAGCACGAGCAAATACTGGCTACCAAACTCTTTTTTATATAGGTAAGTTATTCACTTGCATATGTTGCTAATTAAATGGTGTAATTTGATACTTAATACACATTAAATGTGTCCATTGACTGCTATAGCTCACTGCAAAAGTAAAAGTGATTGCAGTATATAATTTTGTTTAATTTTTTTTCTTTATTTTATTTACCTTTAATTTTATTGGTTTGTTGTGAATAGTTGACATGCTCTTTCTAACTTAATGGATTCCAGAGTGACTTTATTACACGTGGTTGTGGCTGCGTGTTGTCTGTAGAATGATAAATGTGCACCATAGATTTCCAATGCATTTGTAATTAAATAACTGTAACATATCAATATACTTAATTAATCCGTTCTGAGTCAGTCATGTAATAAATTGCATCTGACACTGAAAGAGTTAAATCTATAGGGTTATTCATTCTAGATGTTTCCGTTCAAGTTTCAGAATTGCTATTGATAAAATTGAATGAATTTCTTTACTGATGCAACTGTGAAGTTTGGTTAAGAAAAGTATACTCAAGAACCTGTGCTACCAGTGCCTTTGTATCTATATGTTGGTTCAACTTCTTACACTCAAAATTTTAATTTTTTAAATGGAGTTTCTAGAAAACTAAGTTTATATAAATATATATATATATATTTTTTGTATGTATACTCTGAGATTCTGCTTGTGACTATGATTAAGATTGCGTGTCCTCTATCTATAGTTTTTATGTTTGTTTTTTCTTAAACGAGGTTGTAAAATTAGCAGTCATTACTTTATTGTAGCTGGAGAGGAAACAACATCTTTAAGTGTCAAGTTAGCTGACTGAGATAATCAGATAATCATATCTTTCAAGCAACAATGTCCTCTTACAAACCAGTGTGATCACATTTTCAACTTGCAAAGGTGTGGCATTGTTTTATCAGTAACATGAACCTTGGATTGAGATTGTCCTGTGAAGCTGAACTAAATGTTTTTTGTGAAGTCCTCCTGCTCAATCAGGTGAGGTTGAACATGTCAGAAATAACTTTATTTTTGGTTCTTATTGCTAGAATGTCAAGGGAAGTGTACTATTAACGTCAAGAAAGCCGGGCTTGGTATGCAGAGTCAAGTGCAACATCCATTGACATGCCAGTGTGTGATTCTATGTAAGTAACGTCATATCCTCATTCCTTCCTGTACAAGTAAAATTACATCATATCCTTCGTCCTGCACCTTAGCATCTAAAATAGCCAGGCTAATCTTCTTGCGGTGTGCTTCGTAATGTCACCATTAGCATTTGACAGAAACATATTGCCAAGGAACATGCGTGGGCTTATACTTTTAGTGCCACTATGGTACAAAACAAAGCTGATGCATGCTTTGTGCGTGGAAAGACTTATTACTCTGCAAGAGGTTTGCAAAGAAAATCAGTCTTAAAATTGTCAAGAGAATTTCTATGTGGATAAAAAAACAAATCTGGAAATCTTTGTATGTTCGACTGTAGCAAGAGGCATATTTCTAAATTTATGTTAAAATGTAACTTATTCTTTTTATATGTAATTTTGTGTTTAGCATAAATGTTAAATATCAAATGTGTAATATGTCTTGTAAGAACTAACTTGTTCCTCTGAAAACCTGAAGCTCTGATATCACTTACTAGGGTAAGTAGGGTGACTTATAGCAGATACACCGTGGAAAGATAGGTGTCCATCTAAATCGGCATTTAGAACATAGCAGTCCATAAATCCATACAGTTAATCCTTTTAAGCTAATATGTAAGAAACATAGAATTTGATGGCAGATAAGAAACGTTTGGCCATCTGGTCAGGCCATTTTTTTTTCACTGTATTGGCCTCTACCACTTCTAAACTTCCATTTATCTACAGCCCTCTCGGTAAATAGTATGATGTTTGTGTATATATTTATTTATATACCCTCGACCTGCAAATATCCAGCCATTTTGGGTTTACTGTATAAGAGGGTTATTTCTATGGATAAATTGCTGACACATATGCCCTATCCTGATTTCTTATATGTCTGCTTATTTGCTACATTCAAATGTTTCAGATCACCCAAATATGTTTAATATAAGACAAAAATAACATGAGTAAACACAAAATGCAGTTTTTTTTAAATAATTTAATTTACTGAAAGTAAAGAGTTAATCAAAACGTATATGTGAAAAAGTAATTACCCCTCATAACCTGCCACCCTTCCCAGCAACAACTACAATGAGTCCTTTACAGCGCTGTTGGGGAATTCTGGACTGCTCTTCTTGGCAGAATTGTTATAATTCAGGCACATTGGAGGGGTTTTGAGCATGAACTGCATTTTTTAAGGTCATGCCACAGCATCTCTATCCAATTCAAGTCAAAACTTTGACTAGACCACTCCACTTTTTTGAGCAATTCAGAGGTTGACTCGCATGTGTGCTTTGGATCGATGTCCTGATACATAACCAAACCTGCTTCATGGAGGTATTAAGAGTGGGAATTAAACCTATAAAGAAATCTGCTGAAAAAAGAGACCAGGTGCTAGCAGTGCTGGTTGGTGAGAAAATGTGATATTCATATACCCTCCAGTGCCAAACAGCATATTGCAAATCAAATGCATAGGAAAGATAACTCTGGAAATCAGGAGTGGGAGTCACATGCAGGGGCATAGGTGAGTAGCAAGGGCAGGATAAAGCTGTCGGTGGTATGATTCTGATACACGTGTTACAAGCTGATATGATCTGTTTGTGGAAGGGGTGTGAAACCCTTTTAGTTTTGCCTAGAAAGGGAGCCTCCATACCAAACAGAGGGTGTGGCGTCACCGAGGACGGTGTCCAAACTTTCACCACATAGAGTACGTTAAGTCTAATCACTGTGTGGGTGTGTGGGGCTAGGGGTGCGGTTTGAACGCCCACCATCTAAATCAAACATTTTCTTATGACTAAGAACAATTGTACACGATAACCACAAAGGCATTCTCCTCATGATGCACCCTTTCATTATCTGATCTAAAATGGCACACGTGTTTCTTTTAACAAGTGTTTTTTTATTCATTTGTTTTACATTTTGTGCCACGATATATGCATGGGCAGTGGCTGTGAAAATATAATCAATGCAGGTCGCATTGCATAGTATATGTAAGTGTTACATGGCCTATGGTTCAAGGGGGCTAACATAGGATGAATTAATCGGGCATACCCATGGTAGAGTGCAACTTTGGAATAGCTTTGAATGTAATGTGTTTCTTGTAGACACTAGGGTTTGGTGTTCTACTGTTGAGGTGCCACAACACAGTGACCCAGATCATTAGATCATTCCATTGGTTGTTATGATGAGACCGTTTTTCAATTGAATTGACTTTTAAACATACCACCAATATATCCTATGAGGCAGACATTATAGTGGATTCAGGAGAACAGGTCTTTGGGCTACATTGACAAACATTTCAATCACTTGTTGGTTTGTTTTTTTTAGATAACCTGTATTGTCTTTTGAGAATCAAGCATTTAACTTAGGAGACTGTGGCCTGGAGTAGAAATTAAAGCGCAGTGATGACATCATGGTGTGATTTTATAGTCAATTGTGCAGCGTGACTTTAGTAAGGGCATCACATTTACCCAGTTGGCCATAGTTGAGTCATATTCTACCTCAGCATCTTAGACATTTAGTTTGTTACTCCTGCAGTACAGGTCTGACAGTGTTTTCAGGTTTGTAAAATTACTTAATTCCGGTGTTGTTATTCTGTCTATAGTTTCTCAAAGCATGTTTCTATCGTGATATGAGAGGAGACGGACACAAAAGGCATGTTGGTAACATTGTTTGCATAGATACACCTAACTGGGCTTTGTCCTTGCCACTAGTGTCTCTTTTTCCCTGAATTTGGTAAAAACAAGACAAAATGCATAGCCTTTTCTAGAATATAAATTTAGTTATGTCATTTAGTGTTATTATTACACTCATTACATTTAGGATAATCTGAGCTACTGTCCTGTTTAGGGGACATGTCTGTACATCTTACTCCCACGTGAACCACTGATAATGGTGGTTTCACTCTGTTGACACCTCATGGCTTCCTAAAGAGGAGAAACTATGAATGTTTTATTTGTTCATATCTATTGCCTGTGATGGTATACATGTATTCCCCAATTATTTAAAGTCCAAATGTTGGTTTTGTCATAGAAACTTTTTTTATAAAAAAGATGCTTTACTTTACCGAAATGTGCAGAATATTTTCTAGCCTTTGCAGCTTTATCTGATTGGATATACAGATAAATATACATATACAATGCAAGCTGTATTTGTACATAAGGTGGAGTGCGCTTTATATTTTCTTTAATAAACGGAATTAGTGCAGTTTAACGTGGTTTTTTTGTATAGGAAATATGCTACACTTACAACGTTTAGGACAGGTGACCACTATGGCTGGTTTCCAACCGTTTCTGTCCATGTGAAAGGCAGAGTTCCTCTGAAACGTTGAGTGCAGTTGGCTACAATCAAGTGAGTCAGTTCCTCCTTTTCTGAATGCAGTTCGGTTAGGGGATCTTAAATATATCTGAGAATGTGGATGTGGTCTGCATAGTCATCCCACAAACATCTAGGAGGAAAGCCACAATAACTGAACTCTGAACTACAGGTTTGCCAATAACAGCCAAAGAGATGCACGATATGGATATTCTCACATATTCAGCTAAATACATCAGTAATGTACACATCTATGTAGTATAAAATTTAAGAATAATATGCATATACTGCACTGGCTCACTGTACACCATAATACATTGGCTTTAATGAACAGCAATTGTAAAGCATGGTTCCACAGAGGGTGGGAAAGCTAGGACAAGCTAGAGGATACCTGTTTTAACACAGCCTGGTCTAAACAGGTGTTAGCCTCAGTAATTCACTCTGAAATGGTTGCTTTTTAGTCATCTGTATTACATTACTGAAATTTTTCAGTGAGATCTACCAACACTGTTACGTAACAGCTGACTGTTTTTCCCTAGCCAGTTCTAGAATTTTACTATGACACAGGTTCAAGGGCAGCATTTACGTCTGGAGAGGAGACCTAACAAAAGATAACATTCCTTTAGAAGTCTCAGTGCACACCAAACTTAAAGGTGACAGTAACAATGCAGAACAGTTCATTGAAGGGTAATTATATCGGTATATTTTCAGCCAAGGAAACTTAATGTCTGATGCCCAAACTTATGCAATAAAAAAAGTTACATCTTAACCCTATAACTGGAGAAAACATTGAAAAATTGTTTAAACTACCCAGACTTATTATATAGAAGAACAAACCTGTCTTAGCAGGGGGTCAAACTCCTGGTTAAGGAAAATGCTGGTTTAAACCCAAGTGATTTTATCAGTACAAATCATATTATCTATATATATATATTACACATACATACATACATACATACACATTTGGACCGGACCTGTCAGTGCTAATATCTGGCCCTTGAGGCCTGGCATTGGACACCCCTGACCTTGAGAGGTGTTCATGTATTGACTACATGAGATTCTTAAAAACCTTTTTTAGGAGCCATAGTAAACCCATCAGAGAAATCTGAATATCTTTTAAGTACCCACAACATCTTTTCTCATCAGTGTCTTTTCTGACACTTTAAAGAGCCAATGTGCTCATGGCAAGAAAATATTGAGCCCGATTATGTAGCACTTAGCTCTTGAAAAGGTTAAATACATTATATATATATATATAACATTATATATATATATATGTGTGTCATTGTGTCTCTCTAGTAATTATAGTTCACATTTAACCTTTTCAATATGACATGGTATTGCTCTGAATTGTGTTGGATCAATCTGGTATGGTTCCTGGCACATATTTCGAATCTTAAAGTAGTTAGCTGGAAAAAATCCTTTAACCGTAGTCACAGGGCATTCTTCGAACCGCTGTGAACTTGTTTCTCTTACAAGTTTAATTTTATCTGAGTGCAGTCATCAGGCCGCATTTTTGGTGTGGAGGTAATTATTGTCTAATTGCAATTAGCTTTTTTACTGAAATAGTTGAGGTATGACTTTTGTGTCCCTCCAGCATGTGACTTGGCATTTTAGAGCTTGTTTCACCATACGCTGAGCAAGAAATGTACCCAACCCAGCCTGCTCATACTAGCATTCCCCGAAAGGGGAGTATCGGGGCCGGAGATTTCCTTGAAACGTCCGGTCTGTTCTGTTTTAGCAATTTGCTAAATAGTAAGCACCAATGTCAAGTGACCATCAGCTGATTGATATCACAGTGTGTGATCAGTGGTCACAAGGTTTCAGGTATGCTGCAAGATCTAATATCACTATAAACATGCCACTGGTGAATATGAATGCATTATTATGTAACTCTGAAGGCAACTCTTTTAAAACTTGCTTAATTCTGCGGCTCTAATCGGTGTGAGAGTTGTATATTTTTGGAAGAGAAATACATGTCTGTATTTTGTAGATCCATGCTATATTTTTGGAATCAAAACTTTTAAAAGCATATAATAATGGGGAGAAAGAAAATCAGGTGAGTGAGTATGTATGACAGGGCAATTAAGAAAGCATGAGCTCCCTGACATGCATGGCCCTCTCCATGTGCCCCCCCACACACACACACATTTACGAAGAGGTTGTGAATTGTGTACGATAACTCTGGCACCGACGGGGGTTAACAGGCTTGGCAGCATCTCGGCAGCATGCTAACCTCCAGTGCACTCCATCAGTTGGATTTCAGCCATGTGATTTGCATAGACCCGACTGGCTTTGGATTTTCCTCCTAAGAAAGTAAAATTCAATGGAACTTGTTTCCTGTTGGGCAAAAGGTTTGATTGTAATTAGTGGAAACTGCAGAAGCACTTTACTTTTACATGTTGGCTGCTGTTGTATAATATCACTATTACACGAAATGCATCTATAGAGTAGATCAGTGGCCTTTACAGATAACACCAAGAAATTATGTACTGTAATCCGATAATGTGAATTTTAGTAAAGTTTGGTGTAAAGGAGAAGATCATGACAACATGATCTGTACCAATTGTAAGTCCCCGGAAGCTTCCCTAAAACAGTTTTACTCTCAATTATTTACTGTTGAATTTGACCTAAATAGTAGTGTTCAAATATAGCGTCAACTTTATGTAATGGACTTTAGAATGTATTAATTTAAATAATTTGAACTGAGCTGTTTATTGTACTATGTAAATGTATTTAGTTAGGAACACTTATAGTACCAGCTTTGTGTAGTAGACATTAGGACTAATGTATTGATTTATTTTAATAGAATTCAATGTATCTTTGAGCCAGTAGTATAACTAAGGTATTTGAAAAATGTTGAGTTTTTTGGGGGCTTTTTTTATTGTCATTGTTGGTCTTAATTTTGTGGCATAGCAAGGTACAAAATACTGATGTATTGTCCTCTGGCTGTACTAGTATGTCTGTTGTCGATCCATACTAGCTAGTGCTGTGTTTGCACATTCATGGAATTTCTACAGTTATTTCCTAATGTGTGTTTCTCTGCTCTGTGTTTATTAGCTATAAGGGCAGGCACAATAATATAGCCACAGCACTCTCATGAGGGGGGCACAACAATATCCTGCACTCAGGCTCCGGTGATCCTGGGTTTACCCCTGCCAAAAAGGACATACCTTACTGGCCCCACCCCTGGCTTGTGAATGGGAGGTCCCAGGTATGAAATCATAGTGGGAATCGTGGGATGTTAGAGAGATCAGTAGATCAATATGAAACAATAGTAATAGGGATAAGAGAAGGTAGAGATAGATAAAGAGATTGGAGAAGATAATAGGAAGGGATAATGAGAAAGGGGCAAGAGTGTTTTCTATTTAGAATGTGTGGGTAAGGGGAGGTTAGCCTCTGGCTGTTAAAGCAAGTGTGAGTCAGTATGTTTGTGTGTACGGCCAAGGGTTCGTAGGGGAAGTGTATGTGTATGTAAGGGCAGTGTACTGTATATGGGCAGATTTTGACAGTCTATCTATAGTAAAATGTGTGTTGCTGGGTATTAGTGTGCAGGATTGAAATGTGTGTTTCAGTATACTGAGTTAGGATAAGTGTGTGTGGAGGCAACAGTGTGTGTAAGACTGTGTGTGTCGGTGCACGGTGCTGTATGTGTGTTAGTGCACAATGCTTGCTTAGTGTCTGGGTATGATAGTTTGTGGGTTTGTCTGTATGTTATTGTGGACATGTGGTTTTCTGGGTATGTAACTGTTTGTGTCTCTGGGTATGTTAATGTATGTATTGGTGTCTGTGTGTCTTAGTGTCTTGGTAGAGTAAATCCATTGTTCTGGCCCAAACACTACACCCTCCTTCAGCCATACCCCCCTGACAATGTCTTGATTTGGGCAGTAGTATTTAGAAGGGATGTAATACTGGCATGTTGGGGGTGGGGGGGTGTCTAGACAATATTATGTATTTTTTTAATATGACTATGTTGTGATTTCCATTTTAATTCTGTAGTCTGCAGTGCTATAAAACTACTCTAGGCAGGTAGTAACAAGTGTTGCATTTAGTAAGTAGTGACTCACAAGCCCTTCAGTTGGATTGATACTCCTTCCTTGCACAACATTGCACACTGCATTGTCCCAGCTGTATGAATTATTTGTAACTTTGCAGCAGTGGTTCCCACTGCTTTTTTTTCTTTTTGGCACGTATTTGCTGCTATAATGAAGCTGCACCCATTTCATAATGTTTTTTGGATTTTTTTGGGTTCTTTGTAATCTTTTCTTCTGTAATAGCAGAGTATTCCCCGCAGCCTTTCCGCGGGTGGGTTTATACTTAAACCGACCTGTTAACCTTTTAAATGGATAAAAGTATTTGATCTACTGCTGCAGTATATATATGTTCACAAAATAGCACCAGCAGCGTATTTAGTCAGTGGAACATCTGTCGGAGAATAGGCAGACAACTTTCCAAGGAAACATATTTTGTGAGATCAGCTAGCTAGCATTCTGGAAAAAAATGGCTGACATGCTGATATGTTTGAAACCATTGGGTGCACAGGGGGTCTCATTAGTATCTACCCATGCTCTGGTATGAGCAGGAGATCTGTTCACCTGAATGCATTGCCCGCAAGTCAAGGAGCCTGAGGCTTGAGGGAAGAGAACAAATGCATAACAAGGATTGTGATGAATCCCTCTGTGCACTTGCATGCAAAAAATGCAAAGTTTAAGATTTGACATTTGGCTACTATATGCAATAAAATACCTATGATGGCTGCAGTGTATAACTAAATATGTTGGGGTTCCCGAACTCCAAAACAAATACAATTGCAGTGATATAAAATATTTGTTTATGTTTAATTACACAAACACTGGAATTATGGGGTTTGGGGTTTGGGAGCCCAGTATGAAAACTGCATTAGCACATGTCCCAAAGGGACAATGTGGAGACTGTATGGTTTGCTGTTGTTAGGTAAATCACAAAAAGTGTGTGTATGATTTACTGGAGCACCAAGTAAAAACTTGAGCTCTATACATGTTCCTAATATTTCAATAAATTAGTTAATTCCCACCGTCCACCCACCTTCCTGCACTGAAATGGAACCTAAAGAATAATCTAGACACATTCTGAAGTTATTTTTTAATGTATACTTAACCCATTGCAAAAATAAAGCATATTATTATCCTTTATTTACATAGCGCCAACAGTTTGGCTTACAGCACATGCAGTTTTTACATTGGGGAGTCCTCCGATTTTGGTATACATAGTACATACAGTCAAAATGTATGACAATACTAAAGTTAACATAAAGACAAACCGATACATTAGGTAAAGGGGGCCCTGCTCACAAACATACAGATGTGGCTATGTTTCCTATTCCGTGATTAGGTTCTCTGTGAGTATGGTATAGTCTTATGTTTTTTTTATAATGTTTAAGCAATTATTTTTACTTTTAAATTGCTGTCATCCAGATTGTGATTGTCCACTTTTAAGAATTTTTTCTTTTCTTTGTAACAGGCTACAGGAAAGAGGAGAGAAGAATATGTGAAGCAGTTACAGTGGTTTTGGCCGCTCAGTAATCAGTGTAGATTCTGTCTTGTAATTCAGCAGCTACATCTGGCTACTGGGTCTCTGACACCATTGTCAGCCTCTATTTCTGTTTGTAAAAGGACCATTCAGCTTATGATCGTCTTCCGCAAAGAGTCAAGACGTTTGCCCTCAAATAGTGTGGGTATTGTGCTATGTAGATTCTGTTGACACGCATTTGTTTCATTGTTATCACTTTTTCTACATGTTGAGATGTTGTATTGTGTTGTGTTATGACAAATTACATGAAACGGAAGAGCAGTCTTTGAATGTCCAGATTTTGGCATGCACCTGGCATACAATGTAGACATCTGTATTTATTAAGCAACAGCTACATTGTCTGCTGGGTTTCAAGCTCAATGGAAATTGTCTCCAGCACACTTGGTCACAAAAAGCAGACGGGAATAGGTAAGGTTTGTATGGGAACTGCAAAATGGCAATGTTTTAGCTCTTGAAGTGTCATAATGAGGTGCAACGCAATGGCTACACGCTGTATTTCTATGTGGGCCTATGTGTTATTTATAATTTGTTCATCTCCATCATGGTTTCATTTGGTTTCTCTTTATTGTATTTAATCCAAATTTGTTTTCATATTTCTCAATAAATATTTTTTTTTGGTATATTCCAGCTTTTGTCACATTTTCATTGTTGCATTGGAATAGTTTAAAACTTGGTATAAATGTAAGAAACCGGTAGCTTTTCGGCTGTAGAATTGCAAGTCTATAAACACTATTTTTATTGGGTTAAATGTCTTAATTAACAGGTTTGTGTTAAAAATAAAGATTTTAGGTTTGTCTATTCTGTTTTGCCAATCTCCACCCTGAAATGAATTCTACAAATATAGTAAAGTATAATCGTGAACAGATTATGGCATACTGTAGGTATAAGAAGGACATTTTAACTCCCAGACTCCTTTCTTGAACTTTTGCTGGGGTAAGCCAATAAAGGCAATAGTTTTGCGTGAGTTACACCTTGAGAATGGGTGTGACTGTTTCACATTAGAATGTGTCTGTAAATGTGCCAAAACGTACTGTGGGAGAGCCAAAAGTATTTTGTCGATGTGTAAACAGATTGAATATACGGTACCTCAATGTCAACATTGTGGTATATTCAAGAAAATGGTAGAACAGGAAAAGAAATTTCCCCAAAAAAAGTTTTAAACTGTTTAAAGGCAATCTGCTGATGAAATATTTATATACTCAGTTGAGAATAAGATGATAATAATTCTAATGTGATGGCTTTATGATGGAGAGAAGTTTGCTTTAAATTAAAAAGTAATGCTTACTTGTTGAGTGATAAAACATTTTAAAGGAAGTTATCCTGGGATTTATCTAAAATATCACTTGCCATAACATCAAATACCCAGCATGTGGAATTAAACAGTGTTTCCACAACACTATCTACAGAGGATTTATATTGTGGTATAAAGGTGTACATACAGATACGTGTAAATACAGATATTAAATTGTATTGCAGTTTGCACAGTGATTTCCTCTACAGTGAATTTCAAAAATGTAAATGATAAAATGAAATGCTGATTGTCAGCTCAAATCACCTACACATGTCATCATTTAGTACATAAACCCTAAAGTGGATCGATCACCAAAAGAGTATCTAGGATGCCTTTGTATAACCTGAAAAGTTCTGCTGGAAAGCACTGCAATCAAATATTTATATTTCAGGGAAAGTTGGGTTTTGGGACTAGCTCCTTCTCCGTGTGGGGCATCAAGTGGAAAGTATGCATATTATTATCCTTTGAAAAGGCTTATTTGCATATACAACTGCATGGTGAGCCCCAAAATTGGGTCAGTATTAATAGCATATATTGTCTTTGTTCTTGTTCATTGATTTTGCTCTCTCTGTCTATATATATAAGGCAGTGTCAATAACAAAACAGGCCAACCAAGGTAAAGGAACAAGTTCTTATCATTTTTTCCCCTCAATAAAAAGTGTATTCCAAAAATGTTGGAAAAAAGTATTTACCACATCTACATGTGCCACCATTAATAAACACTAAAAGATGTTCTCTGATGAATCTGAAATAAAATTTCAGCTATTTATTAAAGGAGCTTCATAGAGTCTTACTTAACCAGTCACTTTAGGTTGGTAACTTTTTAGAATGACTTCACAGAAAAGATGCCATGGACGGCTTGGCCAACTACAGACCACTAAGTCTTAAAATGGGAATTTAGAAGAAACCATTCTTCAAAGGAAAGGATTGCTAGTTACCTGGATATAAATGGTCTGCAAGATCCGAAACATCATAGGTTTACTGAAGGGACTTCTAGTCAAACTCTTTAATTGACTGGCTAATTAAAATAATAGATCAGGGAGGAGCAGTGGATATAAGCTATGTCGATTTCAGTGAGGTATTTGGCACTGTCTCTCCTAGAAAACTCAAATAAATTGCAATTGGATATTAAAATAGTTGAATAGCATGGCAATAGTTGTGTGACAGGAGAATAAAGGTTGTAGATAATGGTGTATAATCAGAGAAAGATCTTTTTACTAGTGGGGTACCTCAAGGATTGGTATTGGGACCTATACCTTTTAATTCTTTATTTGTGATATCACAAAAAGTCTTAATAAGGTATATATTTTTGCTGATTATACAAAGGTCTGAAACGGTCGATATTTCTGGTAAACGGATTTCAGTAAATTGGAGAGAGTGTAGCAGATGTAGTTTAATGTTGAAAAATGTAAAATAATGCACTTGGGACATAAAAATCCCAAGGCAGAATATGATTAGGGGTACTGTTTTGTCAGTGATAGCAGAAGAGAGGAAACCAGAGGTAATGTAATGCAATAAAGTATTTGAAAAAGCAAGCAGGGAGTTGGGTTGGATAGCTAGAGGCATTAGTAGCAAATAGGTAGAGGTGGTTGTGCCACTTTACAAATCTCTGGTCAGATCTTACCTAGAGTAATATATACTGCTCTGGAGACCAGAAGGATATTGACAGAGGAGAGAGTTCAGAGGAGGGCTAGTAAATGGTGAATGGTTTGCAAGATAACAAACATCAGGAAATACCATGGGATCTCAATATGTATTTCTTGGTGGAAGGAAGAGAGAGGGGAGATGTGATAGAAATATTTAAATGAATATATTAAATGAATATGAATATATGAATATTTCACTATAGCTCTGTGTTCATTGATTGTTTACCTATTGGCATTGCTTTCCAGGATTTTCTGCTTTGCATTATATCAAGTTCAATAAAATTCATCAGTATTTTCTTTTTCCAGTTTAATAAACCCTAGTTTCAGTCTATGTGTTGTAAATAAAATTATAGAAATAAAATATAGCAAACCCGGGTGGGTTCGTCTACAAAAGAAACATGGCCACCATTTACTGCAACCTAAAATATAGATATCGGAACATAGCTAATGCTTTGTATTATAGAGATTATGGGTTTTGTTTTAGTAAATTAAATGATGTCACTCAAACTGATGAGGTTTCCATGTACTGGAAACTCTAAATCCATGCATTTTTCAGTTGTTCCACATTTATAGGGAATTGCATTTGTAATTACAAAGGTAAACTGTTTATACCTTAATCTGCTAAAGCCACTTGGGGGAGACCTACCCTGCAGAATAATAATTCAGCCAAATTTGAATTAGCTACTAGTTTAACTGTGGAAAATGTCAGACGAACGCCTCTGGATGTATGATGATAATTTACCGATGGGATTTTATTAATATTTCTTTAAAAGCCAGTGGAATTCCATTTTCTTTTATAAGATAAAGACCCTTTTTAACTTAATGACCATACTCAAACATTTCTTATTATCAGTTATGGCTGACCAATTATAATAAAATATCCAAGAATATTAATATATATAAAGTTATAAAAGCTATGTCAAAATTTTGTTCCCGCAACACAGACATCACATAATTGGTGCAGTGATGGATTGCAGATCTGGATCTTAGTGCTTTCTTGGCATATCTTAAATTTTAATTGGCTATCATGATTTTAATGATGATCACATCAGCTAGTATTAAAATGTAAGTTATTTTATTGACATATTTACCAGTATTTAGCAGTAGCATGCATTGTTTGCCTCTATGAGACATGCAGACTTTCAAGTGCAGTTTTCAAATTACTGTATTTACTCGATTATAAGACGACCCCCCCCCAAAATTAACTATTAATTTAGGAAAAAAACAAAAGCCTGAATATAAGACTACCCTGTTAGGAAAAAAAAGTTTTAACTAGTATATTAATTCATGAGAAACTATTTTTTTCATATTTAAAAAAGCTATGATTGAGAAAAATATATATATTTTTAATTTCCTTTTATTGCCAAACCTGCCCCCCCAGTTTATGCACATTCTGCCCCAGGGTTGCCACTCTGCCCCCAGAAATGCCTTATACCCCCTATTTGCCACCCTGCCCCACTCTGGCATATATGGGGTTAAAAGGCATATCATGGGGCAGAGTGGCATATAGGGGGTTAAAAGGCATATCATGGGGCAGAGTGACATATAGGGGGTTAAAAAGGCATTTCTGGAGGTATATATATATATATAACTGCTAACAGCAATCACACTCCTATCAAGCCAAGGCAGCCAGTACATGCTGGAACCTGGGGATGATAGGACTGTGAGTACAGCCTCCCTATGCCATACTACCACCCCCACCCCCTCCCCCATCCATGCTATCACACACACACTCATTCACAAACATTTAAATACTAATTCATTCCATTAATCACACATCCTTACCTGAACTGCAGATCGCTCACTCGAAGACTTCTGCAGGGGCCCGGCTGTGCGAGCAACTTCTCTGGCCCCGCCCCAGAGGAAGGAGGGGGGAGGCAGAGTTATGTGACACTCTGCTAGCTTCCTGTTCTCCTGCTGCTAGTAGAAGAGACGGTGCTCGCGACCAAACCACCGGTGAGCAGCCTGGCCCCAGCGGACATTTTAGAAGACGACCTCGATTATAAGACGAGGGGAATTTTTCAGAGCATTTGCTCTGAAAAAACCTTGTCTTATAATCGAGCAAATACGGTAATTTACTGGAAAATATATTTATGAATGTAAGCATTTCCACAATCAAAGCCTGATATAATCTGGCTGATATCTGGTTCATCTGTCTCATCACAGCAGGGAATGATGAATATGGAAAAAGGGTTTCTTTTAATTATTTGTCTTTCAACCAAAAAAACAACGACAAACACCTTGCAGATGACACATCTTGGTACCTCCAGAAGACATCACAGGAGGGCTAAGTAAACAAGACACAAAATGTAAAGAAAAGAACTGTATATAATGCAAAAGAGTTAATCCACAAACGCCTCATCTACAGGTCATTGCACTTCCATCTATTGACCCTAGGAAAATGGAGTGGCTTACAGGTAAAATACTAACAACATAGGTTTATTGTCCTATGAAATCTCACATGTAATATTCAGTTTTTCATATTTTATGACACCTTTGAATAGGCGAGTACAATAAAAATAGCTTAATAGCATGGGTAACCTTTAATATTTAATTAAATGTTTCCCTACAACTTTAGTTCTTACGCATACATATCATATAGATGCACATATTACCGTATTTGCTCGATTATCAGACAAGGGTTATTTTTCAGAGCAAATGCTCATCTTATATTCGAGTTGGCTTATAATCTGACCTTAAATAGAGGCCTGACTACAAGACTAAGATCCAGATTGCCTGCAGCACTCAATAGGAGCCGGGGAACATCTGCGCAGACAACCTCCGCTGCCAACCAACACTTGTATGACGGAGCGCCGGTGTGACATGACCTTCTGGTGCAAGACGATATTCTGGTGCTCAGTCATAGAAGCCCCAGCGGAAGTGCTGGGTAGCAGCAGAGGTTGTCTACGCACATCACGCAGACGTCCACCGGCTGCCCCCACTAGACACCAGGGAGTCTGAAGAATGGGGGATAAGTCCGCATAATTGGCATATAGGGGGCTATAAGGCATATCAGGGAGGCAGAGTGGCAAATGGGGTGTGTGACAGGACGCCCTGTACCCCGACTGGGTACTCCTGCAAAACGTTGCTTCCTCCTGCTGGGACACCAACAATTAACCCCTTCAGCACTAGGCAGAACCAGCGTTGTAGAGAGAAGGAGGAACGTCGCTGCACCGGAGCTGCGTTGTCACTGTGGCTAGCTGAAGCTTATCTACACAGTTTGGCTAATAAAGGATCATAGCCACCCACCCCAAGCATCAGACTACACTCATGTTCAGGCCCGGACTGGGACAAAAAATAGGCCCGGGCATTTCAGACTGAACAGCCCATTTTTATGAAAAAAACATATATGTACATACACATACATAATACTTGGTCATTCAAAATGGGAAGCCTGAAGCTACAATTTAGTGCGACTAATCCTTGAAATAAATATTATAGTAAATAACACAATACCTTATCTTTTCCACTAAATGATTTCTTGGGCCTTGAATGTTTTGTGCCCTGAAGGCACTACAAATTCAGGAGGGCGTTTTATCTCTGGATAAGTAAAAATTAAATAGTTCCTACTGTAAATTGAGGAAACAGATAACCAAACACACACACACACCAGGACAGGCTTTTCCACACTGACACCCAGAAACACACCCCAGGACAGGCTCTGCCACACCGACACCCAAACACACACCAGGACAGGCTCTGCCAGACTGACAACTAAACACACACACATCAGGACAGTTAAAAAAAGAAAAAAGGATATTTGGTGGACCTGCCCCAAGCTTGTGCCGATATGGGCCCATTTCTTCAGTTTGCTGAGCGATGCTCTTGGGGAATCCCTCCGACCCGAGCCTTGGTCGGCTCTTCTCTGTAGATGCTATCCTTCGGATACTCTGTCTAAACCAGCGCATCGTCTTATATTTCGAGTCTGTACGGCGGTCCGTCTCGCTATTGCCCAAGTATGGAAATCTGGCACTCCTGAGCTGCACGTCGTTGAAGCTAAAATTTGGCATATGCTGAAGATGGAAAAGATCACGGCTTACCTGCATGACAAGTCCCACATTTTCTTTCTCACCTGGGGACCGTGGAGGGAGAAATTTGGGATGTCACCAGCAACGGTTTCGTGGATCTGACCTGTGGCTGCTACCTGTTCGGCTAGCTGAGGCTCTGAGGTTTCTGAGAGTTCTATCTTTTTTTTTTTTCTTCTCTCTTTCTTTCTCTTTTCTCCCCTCTCCTTTTTTCGGTGCTTCTCTTTGGTCTTCTGGCTTTATCTCTTTTCTCTGCATTTCTCTCTGGAGATGATTTTCGATACTTACACCTACTCCAGACTCACCGGCGCTGTTATTCTGTGCGCTCAATGTGTGCCTTTCTGGGCCTTCGTCTTTTGGGCGTTGTGCCATGGGCCTATTATTAGGGTACATTCTGTTTACATTATCTCCTGTTCCGCGCTCATTGGCGTTGTCGTGATATGTACACTGTACCTATGATGTGGTGTTTTGTCTGTATTTGAGTTTATTTGGAAGTCATCTTTTCTATTGACAAAATAAAAATTGCTTTTAAAAAAAAAAAAAGAAAAAATGGTTCGGCTTTCAACTCCCAGGAAGCTGGGTGATAGCAGGAAAAAAGGGACAGCATAAACCCTCTTGAAGTATACGAACACAGAAAAGACTCCTAGCACTCCAATCAGCATTCAGTCCTTAGGTTACTTTATTCAGAGAATGCAAAACAAAAAAAAAGCTACATTTCGGCCAAACAGGGCCTTTTGAGCTTGACAAAGGCCCTGTTCAGCCCCTACGTCAATCCGGCCCTGCCTCATGTTGAAGTGAAAACAGGACTCAGTTTATTTGGAAACACAGGGGTATTTAAACAGTACAAGGGGTAATTTACATACGATAGAAACAGGAAGCCACACAAAGTTCTCCATCAGGTCCTCCTTTGCAAATGGCACAGTATTTGCACTCAGCCCAGTAGGGGGTCGCTATAGTTTGTGGGGAGGATGGTAAACACAGTTACTTCCCTGACTTCTGGCTGAAACCTGCTGGATATCAGATCCAGGTGCAGATACTGGCCATGGAGCTCTCTGTCCTGTAAGTCCTGACCCAATGGAAAGTAAAACACCCATAAACCCCCTCCCCAAAATGCAGGAACCCCAAGTCTTTAGAGTCTCTTGTACCAGGGGACGTAGTCTGTAGGAAGGAGGATGGCACTCAGTCCCCTCCAGGAGCCCATGTAACGGAGGCTTCCATTACAGGGGGGGTACAAGGCATATCTGAGGGCAGAGTGGCAAATAGGGGGTATAAGGCATATCCAGGAGGCAGGGTTGCAAGCTGGGAAGCAGATGTGCATAACTGGGGGGCAGGTTGGTAAATAAAAGGTCATAAAATAAGAATTTTTCTCAATCATAGTTTTCATTAAATATGAAAAAATAGTTTACATGTGAATTAATAGTTACTAGTACTAGAATAGAGTAGTCTTAAATTAAGGCTTTTTCTTTTTTTCTAAATTAATATTCAAATTTTGGGGGGTCATCTTATAACCAGGATCATCTTATAATCTAGCAAATACAGTATACCAGATACAGTGCTGTGAAAAACCATTTGCCCCTTCCTGATTTCTTTTATTTTTGCTTATTTGTCACAAAAGTTGCAGTTCAAAAATGGCATTGTAACCCTTTCTAGACTTATAGATGTCAATGACTTTGTTTCTCATCTGCTCTAGAATTTAATGTCAGCATACCAAGACATTTTGGTCAAATAGTGTGTGTGTCTGTATATATACATATATATATTACTGTGCTAAAGTTTTAGGCATGCATGGAAAAATGCTGTAAAGTAAGACATGTTTTATTTTCATCACATAAATCACTAAATCAAAGCAATATTTGGTGCCTAAAAAACAGCATAAATTATTCCTCATACACTTGCACACAATTTCTAAGGAACTCAGCAGGTAGGTTGCTCGGAACATCTTGAAGAACAAACCACAAACCTTCTGTGGATGTAGGCAGCCTCAGTTGCTTCTCTCACCTTCATGTAATCCAAAGCAAACTGATATATGATTGCCATCTGTCTAGAGTTCATCCTAAACTTCTCTTGAGGAAATCCCTGAATCATAAGAAAGATTCAGAGCTGGAATTATGTTGAAGTGAGTTCTAAAAATGTTAGGTTATATACTAGATATATTATAAACATGGAGCCATATACAGTAGTAGTAGTGTGGCTGAGGGGGGCATTTTGCCCCGGGTGCCCGGTGGCCTGACAGCTGCCTAACTTGGGCCCGCGTTAGGCAACCATTGGGCTTAATAGACGTCTGTGCAGCCCCAGTGATACTCGGCCAGCCCTCGGACCAGTGAAGTCTGCAAGAGAGGTAAGGAGGGGCAGGAGAGTGAATGAATTAATGAATGAATAAGTGAGTGAGTAAGTATTAAAGGGCAGAAATGTGACAGGCAGGCTGCTAAAGGGGCAGAAGTGGCACATGCAGACTGTTTTAGGGGAAGAGGCCTACAATGTCGAACTTACTGTATATTGATAGGGGTTATGCTGCACTACTGTCAATGTCTGGCTCAGTGTATAGTGATGGGAGTTACGCTGTACCACCATCAATGTCTGCCTCAGTATATAGTGATAGGTCTTATGCTGTACCATATCGGTTCAGTAAATGTCATTTTTTTTAAATATATTTATTTATAAGTTAATTTATTTTTTCAGATGTCTAGTTGTTTCCAGTTGACATACAGTGTCAGGGTCCATCCAGGTTGCGGAGCTGCATATCTTTAGTTTCCCTGCCTGGCTACATTTTGCCTCCCTTTGCAGTAATCCATTCCTGGATTTCCCTATGCTCTGTCCTGTACCTCTGATTCCTTGATGCAGTCTTGCTCTTTGCGTTAGCTCTATTGCCTTTATAAGGTGTGCCCCACCTGTGTGTTCTGTTTGTCTCAGTCTGCAGTCTATAGGTATGTCTCTCTGATATATGTTTGGGTTTCATGTTTAGTTTATTTAGTACCTCTTTAGGCAGGTTTTAGTGTTAGGACCCACCGTCATTGGAGTACTTTGGCGTAGAGGTGGGCTAAGCACCATATGATGTGACAGAATCTCCAATTATTATCACATAGTCCTAGGCTACTTCCTGTATCCATGTGTGTCAGTGTTTTGTGTACCTTTGCCCTCCAACCCTGAAGGAGTTCGGTTCCTTTCTCCTCTACCCATGTCCCAGTTAATATGTCCTATCCTTGCTTAAAGGAGAAGCGTCCGAGGATTCTGGCTCCTCACTCCATCCCCTGTGTTCCTTGCCTTGTTTCCTGTCCTGTGTTGTGCCCTGTATCATGTATGTCTTGTCTGGTGATGTTTCTTGCTTGGTCTCTCTGTCCCCCTTGCTTGCTATGTTTCTCCTGTACTCTGCTCAGCTTCCCTACTCAGAGCCTGCAACATCCTGCCCACGTTTATGTTCTGTTATGTCTCATACTTACATACAGTTTACAAATTTATGAAATAAATATTCTTGCCAACATTTACTTTTTTGTGTGTGGGGAGGTGCTCGGGTGCCAAATATTCAGTGGGGCAAAAAAGTATTTAGTCAGCCACCAATTGTGCAAGTTCTCCCACTTAAAAAGATGAGAAAGATCTGTAATTTTTACCATAGGTACACTATGGCCAAGACCAAAGTGCTGTCCAAGGACACCAGAAACAAAACTGTAGACCTGCACCAGGCTGGAAAGACTGAATCTGCAATAGGCATGCAGCTTGGTGTGAAGAAATCAACTGTGGGAGCAATTATTCAAAAATGGAAGACATACAGGACCACTGATAATCTCCCCTGATCTGGGGCTCCACGTAAGATCTCACCCCGTGGTGTCAAAATGATCACAAGAACAGTGAGCAAAAATCCCAGAACCACACGGGGGGACCTAGTGAATGACCTGCAGAGAGCTGGGACCAAAGTAACAAAGGCTACCATCAGTAACACACTACGCCGCCAGGGACTCAAATCATGCAGTGCCAGACGTGTCCCCCTGCTTAAGCCCTGTCCGGGCCCGTCTGAAGTTTGCTAGAGAGCATTTGGATGATCCAGAAGAGGATTGGGCAGATGTCATATGGTCAGATGAAACCAAGGTAGAACTTTTTGTTAGAAACTCAACTCGTCGTATTTTGGAGGAGAAAGATGAAACGTGGCTGGGTCTTTCAGCATGACAATGAAGATGAAACGTGGCTGGGTCTTTCAGCATGAAGATGAAATGTGGCTTGCTCTTTCAGCATGACAATGATCCCAAACACACCGCCTGGGCAACAAAGGAGTGGCTTCGTAAGAAGCATTTCAAGGTCCTGGAGTGGCCTAGCCAGTCTTCAAATCTCAACCCCATAGAAAACCTTTGGAGGGAGTTGAAAGTCCGTGTTACCCTGCGACAGCCCCAAAACATCACTGCTCTAGAGGAGATCTGCATGGAGGAATGGTCCAAAATACCAGCAACAGTGTGTGAAAACTTTGTGAAGACTTACCAACAAAGGGTATATAACAAAGTATTGATATCAACTTTTGTTATTGACCAAATACTTATTTTCCACCATAATTTGCAAATAAATTCTTTAAGAATCAGACAATGTGATTTATGGACTTTGTTGTCTCATTCTGTCTCTCGTAGTTGAAGTGTACCTATGGTGAAAATTACAGGCCTCTCTCATTTTTGTAAGTGGGAGAACTAGCACTATTGGTAGCTGACTAAATACATATCAAAACATTCTTTAGCTTCAACCATCATTAAATTCCCCCAGGGCATAAACCCCTCTGTACCTTCATTACATAATTTGAATACTTTGATGACTCCCACAACTTTTCGTTTCTTTAGTGTTTTAGGTATTTTGTTTCATTACTAAATGTTATTGCATGTTGTCCAGTTATCAGATGGGCATGCACTGTATTGTTTTGGTGCTATAAGGCATAGGAAAACTGTTAAAAATGTATTGCTTTTTAAGTATGTGGCTTGCTGAGCATAAAAGAAAACATTGAGAATAAAATGTTCTGTTGAAAAGGACTTTAATGATCTAAAAATAACTTACAGGCAACAGCTTGCCAAACTCAAATACAAAAGATTTTTAAATACAAAAGACTTTTACAATTTAGATTTTGTTTTGGCCGTATGAATAGTCATAAACATATGTGAAAAGGCAGTTATATGTGTGCATGTGTATAGATAAATATGTACATATAAATATACATTTACATAATGAGTTAGCGATTTGTTCACAAGCAGGAATTTTCTTTCCAAGTAGGTACAGTGAAATCACCAAAATGAGCATTAATTGTACAATTTTAATATCATGGACAGAGGAAGAAAATTACTCCTTTAATTTTAATCCTTACAAGGTATTCCTGATTTCATTGATCTAGGTAAAGTCACAAAAATCTTTTACACATTTTTCCGAAAAAAGAAGGATAAATCCATCAGTGGCGTCACTAAGGTTGGTGTGGTAACTCATGGTGTCACCAGCCTGGATCTCCTTCCATCCCAAACCATACAGAATCCTTAGTAATGTTCTCTGTGAGTTCTGCTTGGCTTTTTGCAGTTGCATTTAGCTTGGACACACAAGCGAATCCTGAGCTGGGGCGAATCTCCTAAGTGACATCTCTAAGTGAGGAGTTACAAGCAAAGAAGGAGAGTATATTCATTACTATTGCAAGGGGAGCACTGTGTTTGTTTGTGGAGTGTTCAGTGTAAAGTTTTGTTGAAAAAAGAAAAACAAAAAAAAAGGGGTTAAGGGCTATTTCAGGTGTGTTGCTAATTAAGTAACCTTCTCTGTGAGTTCTGCTTGGCTTTTTGCAGTTGCATTTAGCTTGGACACACAAGCGAATCCTGAGCTGGGGCGAATCTCCTAAGTGACATCTCTAAGTGAGGAGTTACAAGCAAAGAAGGAGAGTATATTCATTACTATTGCAAGGGGAGCACTGTGTTTGTTTGTGGAGTGTTCAGTGTAAAGTTTTGTTGAAAAAAGAAAAACAAAAAAAAAAGGGGTTAAGGGCTATTTCAGGTGTGTTGCTAATTAAGTAACCTTCTCTGTGAGTTCTGCTTGGCTTTTTGCAGTTGCATTTAGCTTGGACACACAAGCGAATCCTGAGCTGGGGCGAATCTCCTAAGTGACATCTCTAAGTGAGGAGTTACAAGCAAAGAAGGAGAGTATATTCATTACTATTGCAAGGGGAGCACTGTGTTTGTTTGTGGAGTGTTCAGTGTAAAGTTTTGTTGAAAAAAGAAAAACAAAAAAAAGGGGTTAAGGGCTATTTCAGGTGTGTTGCTAATTAAGTAACCTTCTCTGTGAGTTCTGCTTGGCTTTTTGCAGTTGCATTTAGCTTGGACACACAAGCGAATCCTGAGCTGGGGCGAATCTCCTAAGTGACATCTCTAAGTGAGGAGTTACAAGCAAAGAAGGAGTTAAAAAGCAAAAAGGAGGGGAAAGTATACATCCTTGTTATTCCATATATATTTATATATCTTACATTAGTTGGCATGTTGGATAATGCCACTCAGTGCATGTCTTGCAAAATGTATGTGTTCTTGGAGCGAGCTCCCCAGGGGCCATACCGCTGTTGCAAGTGTGAGCAGGTTGCTTCTTTGGAATGTACTGTGATAGATCTAAAGAGGCAACTGGCAACACTGAGGGACATAGACAACATGGAGAGGAGCTTGCTGCTTACAGAGCAGGCATTGGCTGGGGCCAGTGCTGAGGGGGTGGAGATGGGGAAGAAGAGGTCTCGAGGGCAGAGAGCTGGGTTAGTTGTGCAAGGGGCAGCAGGGGCCGGAGAGCTAGGGAGGTTTGTTCTGGGCTAGATCACCCCAACATGTTTGCCAGTTTGTGCGAAGATGCTGGGGAGACCAGCTCAGAGGAAGCATTTCTGGGGCAGGCTGACTCTCCTAGCAGCCAGGAGAGTAGCCTCTCCAGCATAGTGGGGAGCCAGAAGGCTAGGAAGGCTAGACAGGTGCTGGTGGTAGGGGATTCAATTATAAGGAAGGTTGATAGGGTAATCTGTCGCCAGGACCCCGAATGCCGAACAGTATGCTGTCTCCCGGGTGCTCGGGTTCGACATATTGTGGACCGGGTAGACAGATTGTTGGGAGGGGCTGGAGATGACCCAGCGGTCGTAGTACATGTTGGTACTAACGACATAGTTAGGGGCAGGTGGGGGTCCTTAAAAATGAGTTTAGGGCACTAGGTCAGAAACTTAGGCAAAGGACCTCCAAGGTAATGTTCTCTGGAATATTACCAGTACCACGCGCTACTTCAGGGAGACAGCGGGAGCTTAGGGAGATCAATGCGTGGCTAAGAGCATGGTGTAAGAAAGAGGGATTTGGGTTTTTGGAGAACTGGGCAGACTTTGCAGTCGGCTACAGACTCTACAGCAGGGATGGACTGCACCTCAATGAGGAGGGGGCTGCAGTGCTAGGGGAGAGGATGGCTAGGGGAATTGCGGATCTTTTAAACTAGGTTCTGGGGGGGAGGATAAATATAGAAAAGAAGTGCTAGCTAGAGTAGACTCAGAAGGGGGTCTAGCTATGGGAAAAGGGGGGGAGAGCACTGGTGGGGTTAGCACAGACAATATGGTGTTGCATAGTACAAAACCTGCTGTCAAGAATTATTTGTCAACTGTTACATCAGAAATGGGTAGTAACCTTAAATGTCTTTTAGCAAATGCGAGAAGCTTGGCAAACAAAATGGGTGAGCTGGAAGTATTGGTAAGTAATGAACAATATGACTTGATCGGTATCACGGAAACGTGGTGGGATGATACATATGACTGGTCAGTAAACTTACAAGGATATTCACTTTTTAGAAGGGACAGAGCAAATAGAAAAGGGGGAGGGATTTGTTTATATGCAAACCCTAAACTTAAGCCCAGTATTAAGGAAGATGTGCATGATGACAGTAGTAATGTGGAGACGCTGTGGGTAGAGATTAACCTAGATAGTAAAAAAAGTCACACACTACTTGTGGGTGTATGCTACAAGCCACCCAACATTAGCAATGAGGGGGAAGATCAGCTGCTATTTCAAATTGAAAAGGCTGCATATAGAAATGAAGTTTTGATCATGGGAGATTTTAATTACCCAGATATAGATTGGAATAGTGGAACTTGTTCCACTAAGGGCAGCAAGTTTCTGAACCTGCTTAATGACCAATTTATGTCCCAATTAGTAGAGACCCCAACCAGAATGGATGCCTGTCTAGATCTGGTAATAACTAACAATGAGGAACTTATCTCAAACATTATAGTAAGAGAACACTTGGGGAATAGTGACCATAACATGGTTTCATTTGAGATTAATTCCAAAAAGCAAATGGGTAACTTCTCTACCAAAACTCTTAATTTCAGAAGGGCAAACTTTGACAGGCTAAGGTCCACCATGGAATGTATAGACTGGGATGGATTGTTCTCTGGGTTAAACACAGAGGAGAAATGGAATACCTTTAAGCACATATTGCAAAGTTATACATCCCAATATATACCTATGGGAAACAAATACAAAAGAAACAAATCAAAACCAATGTGGCTTACCTGGAAAGTAAAACAGGAAATAAGGAATAAACAATTGGCATTTAAGCATTATAAAAGCGAGGGGTCGGTAGTATCATTTATGGCATACAAAGATGCCAACAAAGCCTGCAAAAAGGAGATTAAAATGGCTAAACTAGAAAATGAGAAACTTATTGCCAAGGAAAGTAAAACCAATCCCAAGAAATTTTTCAAGTATGTGAATGGGAAAAAGTTAAAGGTAGAGAATGTCGGTACGTTATTATCTGAAACTGGAAATTTGGTTAGTGAGGACAGAGAGAAAGCCGACATTTTAAATGCTTTTTTTTCTTCTGTTTATACCAAGGAAGAACCGATGACGGAGCCCCTGCTGGCTAATTTTAAGAAACCGTTGCAACAAACATGGGATTGGCTGACACAAGAAAAAGTGCTCAAGCAATTAAATACTGTTAAGGTAGACAAGGCCCCTGGACCGGATGGTATACACCCAAGGGTACTGAAGGAACTAAGCCTAATTCTGGCCCAGCCACTATTGCTAATCTTTAGGGATTCTTTCAGCTCGGGCGTAGTTCCATTAGATTGGCGCAAGGCAGATGTTGTGCCCATATTTAAAAAGGGATCAAAATCTCAACCGGGCAATTACAGGCCAGTAAGCTTAACATCGGTAGCGGGGAAATTATTTGAAGGGTTGCTAAAGGTATACATTCAAGATCATATCTTGATCCATAATCCAATTAGTAGAAGTCAACATGGATTTGTGAAAGACCGGTCTTGTCAAACCAACCTATTAACATTCTATGAAGAAGTTAGTAAAAATATAGACCTGGGGTTGGCTGTAGATGTGATTTATCTGGACTTTGCTAAGGCGTTTGATACGGTTCCGCATAAAAGGCTACTCTATAAATTAACAGAAATAGGCTTAGGGGCAAATGTCTGTATGTGGATCAGAAATTGGCTAAAAGATAGAATGCAGAGGGTTGTTGTGAATGGATGTTTCTCAGCCTATACGCAGGTATTAAGTGGCGTGCCTCAGGGGTCTGTCCTCGGTCCTCTTCTTTTTAATTTATTTATAAATGATCTCCCAAGCTGCATTAAGAGCCATGTCACAGTTTTTGCTGATGACACAAAATTAGGCCGGGTAATTCAGACTAATCTTGATGTTTCTTCATTGCAGGAAGATCTAGACAGAGTTGGGGACTGGGCGTGCAAGTGGCAGATGAGGTTCAATATAGAGAAATGCAAAGTTATGCATTATGGTAAAAATAATAAAAATGCAACCTATTCTTTAAATGGAATATCCTTGGGCGAAACTACCAATGAGAAGGATTTAGGAATAACGGTTGACAACAGACTTGACAACAGTGCGCAATGCCAGCAAGCAGCTGCGAGGGCCAATAAGGTTTTAGCATGCATAAAAAGAGGTATTGATTCAAGGGAGGAGGATATCATCTTGCCTCTGTACAGGTCATTGGTAAGACCTCACCTTGAATATGCGGTACAATTCTGGGCACCGGTCCTTAAAAAGGACATTATGGAAATAGAAAAAGTGCAAAGGAGGGCTACGAAATTAATAAGGGGTTTGGGAGATACCAGTTATGAAGAGAGGCTAAAAAAGTTAAAATTATATACACTGGAGAAACGGCGTCTCAGAGGGGATATGATAACATTATATAAATACATGCAGGGCCAATATAAAGAGCTCTTCAGTGACCTGTTCATTAACAGAAATATACAAAGAACAAGAGGTCACCCTCTGAGACTGGAAGAGCGCAGATTTCATAGACGACAAAGGAAGGGATTCTTCACAGTGAGGACAATTAAGGTATGGAATTCACTTCCAAGGGAGGTAGTGTTATCCAATACATTAGATACCTTCAAAAGGGGCCTCGATATTTTCTTAGAAAGGCACGATATACAGGGATACAAATAGAATAATATTAATATTTTAGAGCTTCTTGATCCAAGGAGAAATCCGATTGCCTCTTGGGGTCAGGAAGGAATTTTTTCCCCTGATGGCAGAATTCGAGGTAGCTTAATTGGGGGTTTTTTGCCTTCTTTTGGATCAAGAATAGAAAGGTTAGGTAGAAGGGTTGAACTTGATGGACTTAGGTCTTTTTTCAACCTTATGAACTATGTAACTATGTAACTATGTAACTATGTTATTAGTAATTAGTTTGTACTAAATATTTTTTTATGCTATATCATGAAGAACTCTAAGACAATTCAGTTGTAGACTGGCTGGGACAATGCTTTTAATGGGAGACAGCCCAAACTGCTCCAACAGTTTATTTGTCCCTTGCAACATTATAGAGGTCATATATAACACACAGTCTGCCAGCTACGGGCATGCCAAAATTCAACAACACACAGTATGTGTGCATATTTCACATAAATATAGCTGAATCCATGCATCTGTCTTTCAAATAGAGAACGATCCATACATTTTTCCCCATCAGTATAGCCTTATCTTTGCATATCTCTCACACATTCAGCAGGATCACATTTATAATGTTGGATCCATGTATATTTCACATCTACACAGCCAGATCCATGGTTATTTCACATCTATGCAGCCAGATACTTGGAAATTTCACATGTATACAGTCAAATCCTGGCATATTTTTGTCCTGGGCCTCGGGTCCGCAACATCCAAGGTCAGATCCTACCTGGTACATCTAGAACCCATGCAGGAGCCCTCACATCTATGCTGCTCGACCGGCCCCGCGTCTCTGCCTCCTAAGATTGCAGATGTGTCCACTGAACAAGATGACGGACACATATGTTCCACCAACCAAAATGGCGACCGCATGCGTTCCACAGTTGAAACTTGCATTCCACCATTCAATATGACATACGCAAGTACTCTATTTATGGAATTACAGACACCCGAGGAAGACACCCTTCCTCTGACATCACTGTGTCCAGGAATCTCTGTTTTCCCTGGCAACGGAGGCATGACTAGGATACCAGGAGTTATAAAGACCCACTGCATCATGCCTTCAGTGCTAGGTCATTCTGAACATTTGTGCAGGAGATATCCCAACGTTCGTGTTCCCGTTTCTGTTCGTGTTCCTGGTCCCTTGTCCTTCTATCAGACTTCCCAGTTACCAGACCTCTGATCTTCTTTGGATCTTGCTAACTGCTGCCTGTCTCGTCCAGGAACTGTTCTGTACTACGGCTTGCCTACTTCTTCTGTTTAGACGTCTCAGACATTCTGTACCTATATCTGGTCCTTGCCATTGGGTTCCATACCCAAACGCCACAAGGTACTACCTCCAGATGTCACAATTTCACATTTATACTGCCAGATCCTTGCATATTTCACATTAATACAGCTGGAGCCACACCTTTTTGCATCTATACAGTGAGAAACTTGTATATTTCACTTCCACACAGCCGGATCAAGGCACATAATACATCAGTACGGATTAATCCATGTACGTTAAACATGTATACTGCCAGATCCATGCATATTTCACAGACATACAGCTGGATCACATTTAAAGTATTGGCTCCGCACATATTTTACATCTATATAGCCGGATCCTTGCATTTTTCAAATCTATACAGCAAGATCCTTACATATTACCCATCTATAAAGTGGGATACACATATTTTACATCAACACAGATGAAACCTTACATATTTCACATCTATACTGCCAGATCAATGCATATTTAACATTAATACAGATGGATCCACACATATTTTATTTCCATACAGCCGGATCCTTGCATATTTCTCTTGTATCCAGTCGGATCCACACATACTTCACATGTATAAAGCCCAAACCACTCATGTTCCTTATACAGCCAGCTGCATCCATACATTTTCCCCATCAATAAACCTTTATCATTGTCTGTAACGGGTTCACCAAGAGAGCTGTATCTCCCAGAGATCACCCACATGTATCCTCCTCTTGTCCCCGGAATCACTTCCAGCACCAGCCAGCATGCGCACCTTGGAACCCTGCTATGTGTACCCAATAAGTAGACACAACTACCTTGAACTGAGTACAGCAGGAATGAACCGTTTATTGTAGTAAAACATAGACTGATATAGCCACAGAACTTAATTAACATAAATCAACATTGATAAACAGGTACATGTAGACAACCCAACCTTTAATCCCATTTAGCTACTGAATATCCCCCTGGTAGCCATCCTGTTAATGGGATTAGTTTACACAATGGAGTTCCTGCCTGTTTGGCAGCCAGGCTGGAGCCATCTCCGAGTACCTTGGGCCCCTGTATGACAGGTCATTCTGTCTATTTGCAATCTACAGTGGTGTGAAAAAGAAAGTACACATTTAATTCTATGGCTTTATATATCAGGACATAATAATTATCATCTGTTCCATAGTAGGTCTAAAAATTATGTAAATACAACAACAGATGACATATTACACTGGGTCATGATTTATTCAACAAAACTAAAGCCAAAATGGAGAAGCCATGTGTGAAAAAAGTATACCCTTACTGTTTCCATAGGAATTAAGATGCTACTAACCATATGCCCTTGATTAGCAGACAGATGCTACTAACCATATGCCCTTGATTAATTGATCATCAGCAAGTGTGATCACATCTATAAAAGCCGAAGTTTTAGCAGTTTGCTGGTCTGGACCATTCCACCAATTATAGATCTATATAGATTGAAATTATGTAAGGATCTGACTGTTTAGAAGCAAAATATGCATGGAGCCAAGCAATGTTTTTACAATATATTTTTACAATATATAATACCCTCACACAAACAGCTCCCTCCATTTAGAATTGTTACCCCTTCACATAAATATAACATTAAAATATATATAATTGAAATATATATATATTAGCATTATACGTGGAGGATATGAAGTAAAGGCGGAGGGGGCTTGTGCGAGGCATTTCTATATTTTAATTATTATATTAAAAATATAATTATTTAAATATGTTAATTGCCTGAGCCCCCACCTCCACTTCATACCCTCCGCATAAACTAATATTCTACAGCTTGGCTGTATGGATGAGCCAGCTGATGATGTTGCCCCGAGCTGGCAGCCTATCTCTATCTGAAAATGTCACCAGACACAGTATTGTATGGGTGTTTAATGCATCTGTACACACTCTCATGAGTGATGAGGCACATGTTTTCTTGAATAATTAAACTTAAACTTACATTTAGGCAGGAATTCAACAAAAGTAAAGTTAGTTTCTTTTAATTTTGCAGACCTCCTTTGAAGTCTTGGATTTCTTGACAAGGTTTTTAGGATTCAGTTTATTCTAAATTAGGTCTACCTAAAGCTTATGATTAATGCTTAATATTATGCTTCACAATTGCCCTTTTCAATGCTTGATATCTTGTTTTTCCAGCCAAGACAATAACATCACACTCCAATCCTATTAACATCAAATCTAACTTGCTACTTTGCATTTATCAACTTTGAATCATATCTGCTATTTTTCTGACTTCCATTTAAATTTAGACTTTTACTCCATACTATGAGATTTAATAAAAACAAATAGAAATGTAAAACCCACTTGCAAGTCAATAACATTCAAGTAATCAAAACAACTTACAACTGACCTCTATGGTATTCCACAATTGTTAGCAACCATAAGGTACCACAGCAAATGTATTTTTTAATCATAATTCCTTAAACATACATCTGTTTTCTATTAAAGAACCTATTTTATCTAACCCTTATCTTGTTATTGTAAGCACCAACTTCCATGAGGTGTCATGTACATATGCGTCAATTGTGTAGCACAACATCTAGAAATGGTAGTCACAAATAACAACTTTAAATATTGTCCCACAAATCATGTTAGACTTATCAGTCTGTAATTTCCAGGTTGCTTTTCTGATTCCTTTTTCCATCTTAGAACAGTCGTTTTTCCTCAACTTTTTGAGGAACCTTTAGGTGAATACATTCAGGGCCTGGTCCTGTATTGATCAGAAATTTGTCCTAACACCCTTTGGCTTTATCTAGAGTTATGTTATACTTATGTTTCCTTGTGTATTATTAGGATCTTTAAGTAGCTATCATGTCTGTTATTTAAATATGCATTTGGACTTTGATTACAAAATGCTTATGAATTATCTGGTAAATCATTAAAGAGGGTGGAGACACAGAACATTACATATATATATAAAGAGAGCATTGTGTGTGTATGCATTTAGCACTTTGGTTTGAAATGACTTCTATTTAGTTTGTACCTGTGAACAGAAGAATGCAATACTTTCATGACCATATAATTTGTTATCATCCTTAAAGGTCCACGGTTACAAAATAGCAATAATGCTCTCCTTTGATCTGATCCTGGTATTTCTGATAATATAAGGGTTTATCCTTGACTGCTTTACGTTATCATATATTGCAGGATATCTTTGAAGA
>VKOC01022388.1:0-32461 GCA_009364415.1 Spea multiplicata | reverse complement strand
AAAACTACAGGATGTGTATCTAAAGAAAGCCCTTCTCTGTGGAATTCAACTGTTCCACATATCCACCATCCTCTCAGTAAAGTAAATCTTTCTTACAGTAAATACAACTTTTTTACATTAAATAAAGGTAGAAGGGGTTCTGTGGAGCTCAAGCTACTAGACTGAAATAACTGCTGTGGGGCAGCACGAGATTACCCAAAATTAACAAACAGTGGCTTGAGCAGAAAAATAATGTTGCCTCACTCAGCTGCCCTAAAATATGATATGAATCAAACTTAAACACATAGGTTAAACAAGTAAAGTGTAACCTATTAAGCCCAACACATATATCATGACAGCATTGTCCCGTTCTTTAACCTTTGTGGTCAAGAGAGGATTCTAGTAAATTTTAGGGCAGCTGAGTGAGGCAAAGTTAGTTGTCTATTTAAGCCACTATTGTTTTGGGGAATCTTGCGCACCAGTAGTTTAGACTAAATTTTAAAACTAGTAACTTGAGGTCCACAGAACCCCTTTTACTTTTAGTTAGTGCAAGGAAGTTTGACTTATTGTAAGGAAGACTTACTTTAGTGAGTGGGTGGTAGATAAGTGGAACAGACTCCCAGCAAAAGTGGTAGAAGCTATAATACACAGAGGGCATTTAAATATGCATGAGATAGACATAAAAGAAGGTGCCTTAAATTTTGATATAAGCCATGCTTATCTGTAGTGGTAAATTAATGCACTAAATCATTAATTGTCATTTGCATATTATGCTCTTTTAGGTTTTTTTTTTTAATTAATTAGTTTGATAACATTTATTCCCCTGTCCATAAAGTGTATGTTTCGCTGTAAGTTAGTTAGTTTAGTGAAACAAAAAAGATTGTACAAAAATTAACAATTCTGTTTGTTGTGTGCGAAAGAACATTTCCAAACTCATTATTAAATTATTATTAAGAGTGAAAATACTCCATAATTAGATAAAAATAAAATAAAATTAGTTCTATGAATGCAATTTACATGAATATAAAGATACATCATTAAGAGTTAAAGAAAAATAAACAATACTAAGAGAACCCAAGATTCGACAGCAAAATAAACTAATCAGATACAATATTTGAATGGCTATCTAAAATACATTAGTCATATAGAAATGTATACACACAGTAATGCCCGTTTCAGATCTTATAACTTACATGCCCACCGAAGATAATCAAGAGATAACCGAATAACTAATAGTATATGGAAATAATTATTCACTAAAATAACAACTACCAACTAATCTATGTCCATGAAAAAAAAGTAAAAAAAAAAAAAAAGGCAATCAACTATTTCATGACACTTGAAACCAATATATGGAACAACCATCAAATGAAACAAATTATTGTCAAACAAAAATGGTCCCATTCAGAATTGATGCCCTTGGGGAAGTTAGTTTGTAATTCAAAAAACCAATAGGTTTCCATTTCATTCAAAGTCTTGTTTGTCACCACCTCACGGGGAAATCTGTACCCTTTCAATACCTTGATAAGATAAAAAAATTCATTTGAGACTGAATGCATTCCAGAAAACATTTTTGCTTACTGTAGTGGTATAGGATTTACTGGTTATATCATTTAGATGTTCCTGAATCCTTTCCTTAGGTGGCCTGATGATACATCCCACATATTGGCTGCACCACTCAAGGCATATTATGAAATAAACAAAAAAGGTGTATTACTGTATTACAGTTAAAAAAAAACCCCGAAATCTCATTCTGTTTTTTGTTGCATTGGAGGCAGGGCCGGCCTTTGGAGTTTGCATCCAATCACCAAGGCCAGGGCCGCTCCGAGTCGGGTACTTTGTTTGACTAACTGACCACGTTTGCATCTTTTTGAACTAAATCTATACATGCCAGTACAACTAAGCCAGGTAGTTATTACTTTTTTTGTTTTATCTTGGAAATAGATGGTAAAAAAGTATGAAAATATCTAGTATTTCTAGCACTATATAATAAATTAGATGTCAAAATTGTATAGTTGTAAAATGAAGAATGGAAGAATGTTCTTAAACAATCTGCACACTATTTTCATATTCTGTGCAGAAGCATAACATATTTGACTCATTTAAAAAAAAACAATGAAATTAATTGCAAAGGTTGTTTTGTTCTATTTTTTGTAGTAAATCACTACGTATTTTAATCTTGACTATCTGTTAATATCTTTATCAGAATAATTCCTAGCCCAGAATCGATCTTTTAGTAGTTTAGACCTCCAGAAGATTTCAGCGACAAGCAGTCCCGTAAAATGTGTGACAGGGAGAGATGGCTCGTCTATAGCAAGAAAACGAATGAACACAATTTCAGGGACAGTTTGTTTCTCTGGGCCCCTCCTCGTTATCTGAGATTTGTACAAATGCACTAAATAAGCAATTTTTGTTAAAAAAAAAAAGTTTGTATAAATCTGAATGCAGAAGTCTAATCATAACTACCTTTCCCTCCTTTATCTGATTGTTTTATTATTATAATATTATTATGATTAACATATTATCATATTATATTAGATAAAAGCTATTTAAATACCTCATGTCCTTTGTTGGTAAGGTTATCTGTCTGAATATTACCAAAGCTATCAGGTCCCTCTACAACAGTCCCTGGAAAAGACTAAAGTTAGATTGAGGTTAAAGTTAGATTGATCATATCAATTGAAATTCAGATTTGATCTAGGCATATTAATAGAATCAGAAGTCCTTCTAAATCTGTTACATGACATGCATCACTAAAATGTTAATTAGTTATGAGAGGTTTCATTGTCAGTTATGTGAGATGCATTGTAATTTAATTCATTGTCTGAACCTGAGAGATGACTTCTATTTACCTCAGATTCAGCAAATGCAGACATTAAGGACTTAGTGGCCTCTGGTAAACTCCCAGAAGTATTAGTGTCAAGGGCCGACTTCTTGAGAAGTCGAGGCAGCAGTTAATATATTTGAATTTGAAGTCTTTATATCCAATATTTTCATCAGTATTTGATAAAATATCAGAATGAATACTAATATTTCAACTGTTTTCCCTTAGCTCATCTATTGAATTTATGACATTATGATCTGACCTTGAGATGTTGTTGAGTTAAAGAACTGACATTTGGTCATAAACATTTCTATGTGAATCAGATGCATGTGAATTGTTAATATCATGTTTAACTTTTAATGAATTGACGTGTGTTGTTGGATAAAAAACAAACCCTTGGAGAGTAAGACAATGTGGTCATGAATCCAAACCAGTAAAGGTAACTTAATAACATTATCAATCGTTTGTATTTGCATCTGCCCTGTTGTTTTTTTTTATCTCTCTGATATCGGTTCAGTTTCACCATTTGTGTTATCAACTCATTCTTGTCTCTTTCAAGAACTGTATCACATTTATTCATCTATTAGAAACACCTTCAGAAGAATATTCCTGTGTTGAAAACGAAGCATAGAAGGATCCTATGTACCCACTTCTTAGATATTTCTTTTGTTTAGCCAATGTATAGACTTGATTGTTCTTATAATCTTTGTCGCTACTTAATTTCTTGATTTTCATTTTGGATACTTGACCTTCTAGACGGGTTTTCTTGCTAGTTAGTCTATTTTCCAATTGATGAAATTCAACCTGATGTGTAAAATGTATTAATTTATCCTACAGTGCGAAAAATGTTGGTTGTAGTAAAATGTATTCATTGTAAGTAATCAATAAATTAATCAACTCCATGGAACAGTTATTAAGAGCCACATACCATTTTTGCATCAACAATTCATTACAAAAGGCATAAGTTAGTATTTTGACAATTCTTAGTTGACGTGGGAATACGGTTTTCAACATATTTTTTCTTTAAATATATTTAACTTCTCCTAATACTTGAATCATTCATTCATTGTATTATTTGTTTTGGAATATGTAATAACAACTTGAAATAAATCTCCCTGCTCTTTAGCAGAGCTCCTCAAGGTGAAAGAAACATTCATGTCCTCTTGGGACTGGTCACCCTCCAATTGTTTTGCCATTATTATAATACTGGAAATTACAATTTCACATTACTTTGAATACAAATCTGTGTTGAAATCCTTCATTGAATTAGATTAAAGTCACACAAAAGATATATATTCTTCTGCAATTCAAGTGATTGGGATATTAAACATTTTTTTTATATTTCCTTCCCTTTATTCCTAGATTGTCTGTGTGTAGAATCACTTTTAAAAATGAATCCATAAAACACGGCTTCGTCACCATTATCTTCGATTAGTGATGCTAATTAACATATGTAACTGGTTCAAAATAATATGATCTGAGTCCAGCATATATCAGATGTTAACTGAGTAATATTTGATCCAAGATGAAAAATGCAGGTAGCTATTGTTGCTGGTCCAGAATGATAGTAGTCATTATAAGTTGTTTTTAATAATTATTATTCCAATAATAATAATGTATTGCCGTTTTCAAATAAAAAACAATAACCAGCAATTGGTAATTCTGCACAAAGTATTGATTCAGTCACAAATGGGCCAGACACTGTGTTTCGGTGTGGGTAATCACGATGCATAAATATCAGTTAAGTTCAAATAGATGCTATGGTCGTTTCCCTGCAACTAATTTATAATTTACTGAGAATACACTGAAGAGTTAATGCATCAGAGATGATTTCAGCATTTTAGCTGCCTCAGAATCATAGAAGTCTGAGTGCGACAATTATATGTCGGAATTTGTTAGTCATTATTAAGACAAACTAAGTCATTATATATATATTATATATATATATATATATATATATATATATATATAATATTATATACGCATTTTCAAATGGTAACAATCACAGCAATAAGAGATTATACATCAAGTATTAGTTACTCACTGATGAACCACAAGCTGTATTGCCATTTCAGGTAATCACAATGCATGACAACTAAAAATATATTCAAGGATTAGCCAATCAGAGATGTGTTTATAGCTGTACATCTCATTCAGCATCACTTATCATCAAAAGTTATCTGGCTTAAAGTAATAATATTATGATAATAATTAGCGATTCACAGTATATTAATTGAATATCAAACACTCTTTTCATTGAAATGAATCTAATACATATTACATATCATTTGTAATGATGTTTGCAAATAAGTATCAGTTATAATCAGATAATCCAGGAGCCATGTTCATAAAGCAGAAGAACATTTGTTGTTAATTGTTATCTGCTCACAGTGTCTTGTTGAAATTCTAATTAATTAGGTTTAGCTTGGCGTTCTCCAAATTCACTTGAATTATTATCATTGTCAAATGTGGTTGAATTTTCCACTTATTTGGAGTCTCTACAATCATTTTTATGTAATAGTGTGGAGTTCTTGTTGAATCATATTTTTTTATTTGATGGCTCATACTATCTCCAAGATGCAGAACCGCTATCGGTGCTTGTTACGCACTGTCCTATGCTAATTTGTTCATGGGGCCACATCTTTGGAAACACTAATCCATATTGTGACTGTATCAAATGCTATGGACGATACATTAATTGTCTGCTGTTTGTATAGAGTGGTACAGTGTATGACATACCAGGACATTGTGGACAATTTAATGCTTCAGACTTTGTGGGAACTTTTTTTTTTGGGGGGGTATTCCAACATGACTGTGCCCCAGTGCACAAAGCAAGGTCCATAAAAATACATAGTTTAAATATTTTGGTGTGGATACTTCCTAATCATAATGAATATACTCACCAGTAGCATAATCACAATAACTAGAATATAGTTGCATTTAAGATACACATATACAATACAAGTCTTATTCTTATGTTTTTATTTACAGATCAGACATATCACCGTAGGTTAGAGAAAACAGAATTAAGCAGCAGGAATGATTTGGTCAAGTGTGACCATGTTTTAGCTGCATAAGACACAACTAGGATGGCAACAGAGCTGCATTGAGGGCTGAGAGCTGAACTGAAATAGGACCAGGGAATGATAAATTGAAAGTGAAATGGAACAAGCGAGGTCTTAGACGTAGTTGTAGGAATGCTTCAGTAGAATGTTGTTTTTATTTTTGGAAAGGACGTAATTTTGGTGGGGCAGGCAGTAACATGTTGGTTACACTTTGATTCTGTAGTCACTAGACCAAGGGTGCCAGTCCTTAAGGAAAAGAAATTGTGTGTGTGTGTTTGCCTGAGAAAAATAGTTGAATTCTTTTTTTTACTGAAGCCCTGTGCTCAAGATGGAATATCCTGTGGGTTGTTTGTGGACGTTAAAGACTCCAGATATTCAGCCTCTTCTTCAACAATATTTAAGTTTAACAGTGATACAGCTCACTCCATGATCTTAAGCTTTAACCGGTATCATACAAGAGCCCTAAGCTTATTAGCGCACAAATATTTGCAGTATTTGGCACTTGTAATTAAACATGTCAAAAGTAGATATGTCAGTTTCTGCTCTTCAGTAATTTCATGAAATTACTGCAAATGATCTATTTTGCACTTATAGACACATACCTCATACAAATATCCTGATTCTGTCCAACAGGAAGTGACATCACAATTTGTTTGAAGAACCTTGCATTTAAGTAATTTAAGTCATGCTAATTCTCTGATAACCCCACTAAATTCACAGATGCAGTTTTTTATTAGTTTTAAGGTAGCTTTTTTAGCAACCGCTAATTGAGACTTGGCCAGAAGGTTGAATCACACATTCCATTGCATTTCCAACCCTTATAAACACCAGTCATAGCTTTACTAGATCATTGTATCTATTGTGGCAAGGTAACGGAGTCAGTCTATATCAGCAGGTGGATCCAATTAACCTGCACTGAGGTGTTAAAGAGCGGCCTTTAGAGGCATTAGTTGTCTGAAAACAGGGAGAGAGGCAGTCAAGCCAGAGGCCCTCAGACATGGATGATGTTTTAAAGGCCCTCCTCCATTCTACTACAGTGCAACCAACCGGCTGATGACTGCTCAGATGGGCGCTGTGATGGAAGCACAGCAAGAGGACAGGATTGTCCTAAAAGAGATTGTACATCAACTCTCAAAAACTACCATAGATGAACAGAGCAGCAGAATAAAAGCAAAATGTGGTTTATTGCAGCTTTCTTTAAGGTCCACAGTGTTGCACTTCACAGTATAAATGCTGATGGCAGCATGAAACACCCCTATTTAAAGGAAAAATGGGCAGGGAGCGGGGCGGGGTCTTGAACCGGAGGAGCAGCGCTCACCCGGCAATCTCCGTGTCAAACCTGGATAGTTCCCAGGTATGTCTATTACTCTGTCCTTTTATCTATATATATATATATATATATATATATATATATATTCATGAGAAATATGTAATAAAAGATCAAATCATTAACAAAAAAAACTATATTTGTGTGTATTTTTTTTCTAGTGATTCCTTAAATACAAGCCAACAAAATTATCTTGTTTGGAAATCCTACATGATGGACATGAACAGTATGTGGACCTGTGATTGAAGGCTACATTTTTTTTTGCTTTCAATATTAAATGGAAGAACGCGCTATGACCATGTTTAAAATGCTAAAGCAAGCCCGGGAACTTTAACATCAACTTTTTCTTTAACTCCTGCATCAATATTTTTATTCTTTGGTTTTTTGAGATAAGTGCCAATGTGCCGAAGCAACTGTAATAACCCTTGAGATTATAATTAAACAATGTTTTGAATTAACCTCAGGCATAAATTGCTATCTCCACATGCACTGCATATTCAATTGTAAACTTTTTTTTTAGCAAATATTCTTACGATTGCCTTTTTTACCTAAAACATGTAAGTATCCTGTCGAGAAGGGAGTTTTCTTTCTTTTTTTTAGTTTTTAGTATACTTTTCATGCTAGACTTTAATTGAGCCTCCCAAGATCAATTTTTTTTGTCCTGTCTTTTTATTTTACTAGATGAAAATATAAAAGTCATACCAGGTAAACATTTAAAATAGTGTATGTAAGCTTACTTTTACTATTTTTTTAATCACATTAAAAATAGGAACTGTTGGTGTTTCATTATTAGATTCTATGCTATAAATATTTTTAGCATACTGACCTCAGGCTAGTTTACATACAACTTACAAAAATCTCATACTAAATAGGACAGCTTGACCATTTTTATACCCTTAAAAACTGTATATTCTAAAATAAACATTGCTACTAAAACTATGTAATGACTAATAGGTCAATAAAATTTAGGAAAACTGTTTCTGATCGACCCTACCTTTGTAAGGGAAGGATGGGAAATGAGAGGTCATGAAGGATTGTCATATTATGCCACAAATATCAGCTTCTCTGGACTAAAACAGTACCTTATGAAAAACAAAGAACACAGGCTATTTAATAAATTATATTCAGTAAATTAATGCCCCCCCCTTTAATAATCCGGAATTCAATTTTTTTTCTCTATAAACATTTTTTTTCTTCATCTAATATATTTTTTCTGTCATTAGTATCAGTGTACAGAGTAACAAATATGACCCAAATGTGTTATGGCTGGGTGTAATATCTACTTTATTTTTCTACCATACCACTAACATTTTGTCGTATCAGCTTGGATTTTCTTGGATCCTCCAATCATGTGAGAGAACGTCACCAAAAGGTGAACTAACTCCAAAATTGTGGCACTTCCGCAGAAGTCTTCCCACCAGAGTGGAGGTCGAGGTGAGAGGATGCCATTTTGATGGAAGTAGTGCCAGGTTATGTCCACAGAGATGCGGACGAAGACAGATGATAAAGTATCGAAAAGAGAGGATAAAAGATGAAGAACAAGAAAATGTGGAAGTGGTAGGCAGATGTGGAAGTAGTCGGCAGAAAAGGTATGGAAACACTTAGACAGCGTGAGAGAGACTGAACAAGAGTATGAGCGATTGAATGTGGGCACTGGGCAATGGATTTCGTTCCGAAATATCATTTTTGGACCATTTGCACATGTCTAATACACAGGGCTGCGTGAATGTACAAACTAGGACTTTTTCACAAAAATCTTTACCTATAATGGTGCGCAAATAAATAAGTACATTCTGAGCCGAGCATCAGTCAAATAATTCTTGAAAGCAACTTTTTAACATATAAGGCAACATGTAATTTAGTTTTCAGTAACTCTTAACTGCAGTCACAGTGTGAGTACAAGGGCACCATGAGCAGAATGTCTTCAGCTTTGTAGACGAAAGGCAAATAAACTGTATTTCTCTAACTTTCTAAGCTGACTCAATGCCACCCACTCAACTTCTTCTTGAGTGCTGTAACCCATAGGTACAAATTGTTCTTTCAAGCAGACTTATGCAGGATGACGTGTCTGGAAGTTAAGTACCTATAACCAAGTGAAATGCTTAAGGGGAAGGGTGACAGACAACTTGTTTTTCTACCAACTATGGACAGCATACCTCACCTTGCAGTTGTCTGCCAGAGTTTTCCTACTCCTAGGAAGGTGAAAAATTAAAAGGCTAGGGACCCACTTTTGTAATGTAAACCCAGATCACAATGCCATTCACCCACATGCATTGTACCTCTCCTATATTATACATTAAAATATAAAGCGCAAAGGCTCTGTTCGCACTATAGTAATAAAATATGCATGCATACATCTTGAAACCTGATTTCCAAAGATTTGCATTTACAGAAACTACAGACCGTAGTTTTTTTTTAAGAAAAATACTGTACTATTTCTGGAGCAAGATTCTGCTTCTGGACAGTTAGCACCAAATTCAATTAAATATTTTAGCTGATTATGAAAATGTTCTGCCTAATTGCTTTGGTTTGCCCTGATCAGTGTGGCCCTATCACATTCAACAGCATTTTTGCAGTTACATGTATATGATTGTACTTTTTCTAATAATGTTAAAGTTGCCAGGGTGATTTCCCTTGAAGACATAACACGCTGTCAAAACAAAGATAATAAGACTAGCGCCATTGACTGGTTGTGATGTTTATATCTACTGCAATCATGCAGATGTGTGTTAATTGCATAATCACACCTTTAGAAATGTGACTCTTGGGGCCATGAGTGATCCTAACTACAGTAAATATGTCTGCATAATGAGAGACAAGAAATATACAGCTGTCCTCTACAGAGAAATAAAAACTGAACAAGGGAATAGTGTGTTAGGTAGGGCAACATTTACCCATCCAGCCGCTGTAGACTTTAACACCCACAATCTTATGTTATTAGCGGATGCTGGGAATGACAGAAGTTCCATACATATCAATTGTTTCTGCTTAAGAGGAATAGTCCTTTTTTGGTACTCAAATACTGGCGTTCCTCCAATGCCTCTCTTTTCTAGGAGCTCTGAACGTTTGGAAGATATGAGTGTATCACACAGTTCTACAGCCCCAAAAATTAATATGTGCACATTATAATCTCTGTATTGGTCAGAATACCACCCCACCCCAGTCCTATTTTATAGAATTTATAGAAAATTTTACTATCCGTAGATAAAAAGAATAATACTAATACTTGGTTGGATTGAGTACAAAATGTAGTCACAATTATTGGTCATTAAAAAAGGATCATCGATAGGTCAGTACAAAATATGGTTATAATATGTTTTGCAAAAATTGTATGCAGAATATATATTTTAAAAAAGGTTGATCTTGACGTTCTCTACAATACCACATTTTCTTTCACTGTGCCTCATTTTTTACATTTCATTTTCTCGTTTACAAGCGAAATTTACATGTACAGCATGAATTTAAAAACAAATTCAAGTATCACAAATATTCCTTTTTTGTTTCTTTTTCTTTTTTTTTTTTACCTCAACTCGCATCTTTGTGCAACTAATACCACACTGACTAAGTTTCCTGATCAGTTTTTGTTACTGTGCCTTTAATTACAATAGTATAGGGTAGCATCTCTACGGGAGAGCCACCATGGGATACAGAAGCACCCATGAGATACTGCAGCACCCATAGGTATTTTGGTCCTTAAGAAAGAACCACCATTGGATACACCAGACCTTAAAGCCGTAACTGCTGAGCCAGCTTGCACCCCCCCTATAGGTATTTTGGTCCTTGAGAAAATCCATATGAATGCTTGTGAGCCGAGCATGGACTGTAACTCAAAAAGCTGAGCCTGGTGGTAGACTATTCTGCTGTGCCACTGCCACCCAGCAGAAGGTGAAAGCAGACTTGGGTCCCTCAACAGCCACACAGAGAGTGTGGGTTTTACAACAAAATAATGCACTATATTTGTAGCAGAGCACAGCTTACAGCTGCATTTTATGTGTTATTTTTCCCCAATAATATTTTGGAGATATCTGGTTGAAATGCGTCTGACTTATTTCATGAAAGGTCTGAGGCCAAAAAGTGGTGGAATTAGTGATAAATACAGCATACAATCACTCTTACCTGATCTGTGAAAATGTTTTTTTTATTTCTTTTGTACAATTGTTAATGCACTTTAGTAAATTTATCTAACTAGTACAAGTTAACATTAGTAAACTAGCATTTTTTGCCAAATTGCAAGCACTTGAGATTTATTTCCTATTCATTAACATTTTTTACACTGTCAAGAACCCATATTCATATTTTTTCACAAATAACACACTTTGGTCTAGTTTAAACTATTTAACCACACTTTTAGGTTCAACTGACAAAAATATCTGGATAATGCTCCATCTGCAACCACCTTCCCTAAAATTAATGTATTACTCTTGAGAAATTCGAAGTCTAACATGAGATGAGAATTGTTCTGGGGTATGCTGTAGAAAAAAAATACCGGTACTACGCTAACTTGCATCTAGGCAGAAAAAAATGTATTTAGCATAAAATACATTTTGAATGTTATCCGAGAAACATTGTATAACAATGGCCCTGGTTCTATACAGCTGGATAGCAAAACGTGCCCTATTTTTATATATATCAGAGTAGATGATTGATTTTGCCTGAGCTCTAAATACTTCACCATGTGGATCTTACAATGCAGTGTACACTACTAATGAATTACCCCAATTCACAGGGGTTCTCAAATTATTTAGTACAAATGTTTTATAGAATCTTAAGGCTCCTATATGCATAATTTAAGCTACTTCTAAGTTAGCTGCATATAGAAAGATAGAATTCGATAACAGGTAAGAACCAATCGTACCATCTAATCTGCTTTCCTGACTAACCATAAAAAAGGTAGGCATCTCTATGTCTCCTTGCATAAAAGAATAGAACATGGCTTCTTTCATTTGAAAAATCCCCTATAACTGAAAAAATGCAAACAAAAAGTTTAAAGTTGATTTAAATAAAAATACTTAAATCGTAATTAAAATAATCATTTAATTTGATTGGTTAAAAAAGAAATGTTAAAGTTACTCCTCATGAGCTAATATTTTATAGGTATATTTGTATTGACTTGTGTGCATTATGCATAATGGATAAAAATACATTTAAAACCTAATACTGCATAGCAACAGCTAAAGTATTTTGTACATGTAACAAGGAGCTTTAGATTTCAAATTAAGTTAAGGCTATAGTCAAATTCATGCTTTAATTTCTGCTCTGTCTGCCTTCTGACATTTCTTAAAATATGGTCCTTGTCAAGTAGGAATATGGTCTTTTTCTATATAAAACTTTTTTGCTCTTAACAAACATGTTCTCTCTGGAGACACAAATGTTCAGTTTAAAACCTGCAAAACTAAACATATCTGATAGCATCTTCTACCTAAACAGAACAGTGAGTCCCAGTTGGGTTGATAGAAAAATTAGGAGGGTTTATGGCAGTGAGCTCATAACCTATTCGTAGTCAGAAGCCTCTAGAATGCCATAAGATTGAGTCCAAGATCCAGAGAGTGTTGAAAAATATTTTCAAAGTATTTCATTACACGAGTATAATACCACATTCAAAGGAAATAAAAAGTATGATTTCAATCCAATAAGGATATTTCATGGCACTATAATATAAAACTCTCTTGCAGATACATATGCCTTCCTTTTAAAAAAACTATGCTGATAAGCTTGTGGGGTTTATTAAATGATTTTAAATAAAAAAAATAGTTACGATATCACTTTACATATGTATTAAGCACTTTTTTTGTCTTTGAAACCGAGAACAGGTAACAGGAAAAAATGACAGCCCCCCTCATTACAAACCCTGTAAAAAACCCAAGGCAGATCGGACAGCTAGGTCCCAGTTCTTTTTCTTCTTGCTTCCTTTTGATGAAGGGCTTCATAAAAACATTAAATTTGATTGTAGATAAAAACGCATCTACTTCACCTATTGTTTACTGCTGTAAACACGCAAAACCTTCATCAGTCCTTGTGTTCAGGTATCATTCAATTTCCCTAGGTTATATCTGAGAGACGAAACCTAACAGATGATGTGAAGTTCTGTGTTAAGTGTTATTAAGTCTATGCCATTTCAATTTTCAAACAGGTTGAGCTGGTATGAAAAAATACATGCCACTTTTCAAAAATATAAAAAACAACTCCAAATGGATTGAAGATGAATGGATCTGATTGCTGCCCATGAAACATGCTGATGGATTCCCTGAACTTGAGTGCTATTTAGAAGAGTGTGCATAAGCACAGAAACCTTACATTTCTATCCTTTGTACAGCTAGGTATTTTATACCTTTCATTGTTCAAGTGTATTCAAGATAGTTGTTCATGTTTAAATTGAGCAATCACTGGGCTATCCTTATAGACAAGAAATGGAGAAAAGATGGACAGAGAACAGTATTAGGATCTAGGAGATATTTTGGTATTGTGGTTATTGACACCTGCACATCCCTTGCATGATTTGAGTTTATTATTAAAAGTCATGATAAATAGTTAATGCCAGAATGGCTCATTTTAGAAAGTCAATATGTAAGAATATAATGTTATGCTTTTTAATATATTTTATTTCTTGGAAAAGGGTAAAAGCATTATGTTACTCCATGTAGGAGTACATGGTTATTTAACTTGGCAAGCTAAGCCGTGTGAGGTAGAGTTTCTCAATTGTGGTCCTCAGTTACCAATAACGCTGCATACTTTTTGTTTCTTTATTGTGTATTTAATCAACTCAAGGAATTGCATTGATTAATCAGCTATGAGGGTGATCTGGCTTCCAAATTACTAAGATTAGTTTGTGGTCAATATTTGTCCTTGTATTTTCTACCGAGGTGCCTAATATAGATTTTTCGGGAGGGCTCACAGATCTTAAGGGACCCCAAGTATTCTTATAATACAAATAAACCCTTTAATGCTTTAACCCCTTAACGACAATCCACGTTTGTATGGGGTAACAATGCAATGTGTTAGTGACAATGCCCGTACATGTACATGGTAGTGTTATTTGCCGTTCATCAGCGGCATCACGGTTTTCCTGGAAGCGTCACAATTGAATTGGCCGGCTTCAAAGATGTCCCAAATATGGAATGTGGGCACAGACTGACCAGATGTGTAAATGGCAAAAAAAAAAACAAACAAACCACAAAGGTGGTCTTTTACCTCCCAAATAAACCAACAAACCCATGCATGTGGTAAATTTATACCTGGAGTACAAAATACAACATTTTTTTACAGCTAAACAGCAACACTAAAAACGTTAAAAGAGCCTTTGTCTCCAAATGTACTACGAGAAAGAAACAGTCTTGTCAGTAAGGGGTTAAAATTCACTGCCAGTGACTTTTGTCCACACGTACCAGCAGTGCTAGCCCCTGGCATCCTTTAGTGGAAAAGTCGTGGGCAGGGAATAGGCATAATATAGAAGGAATGTAGGCAAGGCCAAACACTGCTCCCCTGCTCAGACACAGAAGAAACTGACATGGAAGTAAGGTTTCACCCAGAGACTCCAGGCAAAACTCAAAGAGTTTCCAGATACGCTTAGAACAGAATCCCTGAAATACAAATATCTTCATCTCCCACGTGACACCCATGCTGCTAATCTTCAACACTCTGTTAGGTTGGTATATCCAAATCCTTATCTAAAAGGGGTTCCATTACAGGTGGATATATTTATATCACTTTAAGCAATTAAACCTAAGCAGATATGTCCTTTTTCTTCCTCTGGAAGGTTAATCACATAAAACTAATCCTCTACAGACTAAGAATTACAGTTTGAATCTCTATAAATATACATTTAAATACACTACTGAATCTATGTGACAGTCACTGTGTATTACTTTGAAGCTCAAAATGTTTACTGGTTGCTAAATGGCGAAAAAAAAAGTTACAGCAAAAGGTATATAAACTCTTTGAAATAATAAATATATTCACAAGCAAACTTCCTGAGTGCTAATGTTAGTGCATAAAACACAACTCTGCATGGTAATGTTGCTTTTGTCAGTACAAAAGTACCGTAGTTTTAGAAAGGTACATTAACAACAATTTAGTAATCTAGATGCATCAAGCTGTTCTTAGACAAGCAAAGAAAAATAATTTGTTACTTTATATGAATGTCAAGAAAACATTTTCCCAAGGTAAATCAATAGCTTTATACACAGCTCCCATTGGCCTCAACCTAACAGTTTCTATGGGACTTGTGCACATAAATTGTGCACAGAATTACAGCTGTTGCATTTTAGGATGAACTATGGGCCTATTTTTAGTTGTATCACGTCAGACCTTTATCATAACGGAACTCAGAAGTATGCAGTACCATAACCCCATAATTTTCAAGACTTGAGTATTCCACAACAGAGGATATTGAAGTGTCCTCGTGAACAAGTGAGGGTCAACATTAACACTAGGGGTGATAGAACACAGTATGTGATATACAACATCCTGCCCTGTTTAAATAGCGATAGAAAAGAAGTTATGTCACTTCACAGTGGTGGCATGACCAAAGCAGGTATTGGTCATGCAAGGTTGCCACAATGACAACCTATTGGTACATAGGTTGGAGTCCGCTGGCCTGGGTCTTCCTGGCCATATTGGAGCAGTTGACAAGTATACAATTATATGTCTGTGACTTGTTTCATAATAAATAGATTAGATTTGTCTATAGATACATGTAGAACTTAAGCATCTAATTACATGGTAACAACATTTATGGGTGGACCATATGATCAAATGCTTAGGTATTAAGATCTGTTTCTAGATAATGTATCCTAATCTATTTTTTATTAGCCATATATTTTTGTCTAACTAAGTAAAAACATACGTTAATATGAAACCAATTGAAATGCATTTATGATACAATTAATCATTTTGCAATATTTCTAAAATTCACATTTTCCATTTTCATAATTTTTTTTCCCAAAACTCCAATATTTCACTATTTTTGGGTTAAACTGATCAAACAAAGCATAACATCATCCAGATAGGGTTTTGGTCATATATGTTTAATATCAGTGCTTGATATATGCTACTGATCCGGATAAACCAAATTATCAGTTAGTAGCATACATTTATTTCAATTTCATTGTGGCCATTCTCTTACAGTTCCATTACACTTCACTATATGGTGAACAGGAGTTTATCTCTTACATGCTGCTTTTTTACATGCATTAGGCTTTTTCAGTGTTGCTGTTTAGCTGTAAAAAAAATGTTGTATTTTGTACTCCAGGTATTATCTGGCACTGCTTTTACTGCTTAGCATCTCAATTAATCAAGTAACTAGAGTTGAAAATAAGAGTAGTTAATCATGTTCTGGAAGTCAATAGAACAGGAAAGAATCAGTACCTGGTTAAAAAGTGGAAGCATTTTAATATTAGATAATGATAACCTGAGTATACACAAATGATTTCATGTATAGAAGGAAAACAGCTACCCAACACTATTTGGCCCTATATGAAAAAGTACGTGCCCCCTTAGTTACTAAATCAACCATTTAATCAAATTGAATTGATAGCTAGGATTAACTCTGCCCTGCCCTGTTGAATCTAAACATCAATTAAATAGATCCTGCTTTGAAAAGTAAAGTAGACTAAAAAGACTCAAAAAGCAGCACATGAAACAAAGTAATTGACATTTATGAATCTGGAAAGGGTTACAAACCCATTTCTATGTGGAATGGCCAACATAGGTAAAACAGATTTAGCACTGAGAGAGAGGATTCATGGTCACAGATCTGCCACATGAACAGCATATACAGATAAAAGAACAGATAAACTGGTGGAAAAGCATTTTTTGGAATACCAACACCCTTTCACATCATTGATATTTATAGCTATAGCTCATTTACCTCCCATGAGACATGGAGGTGATAGATACAAACTACTACTGAACAGAGAGTCATTTTGCATCCTTACATTGGATACAGTTGCCCCTCATTGGCCGAATGCAAACTTATCCCTATCATGTTTTTTGGACACTAGATGTCTCGAAAAATCAAAGTTGGAAGCATAGCATTGTCCAAAATGTCTTGGTGTGCTGAAGGAAACATACCAAGACATTTTTGTTCAATGCTATGCTTTATTGTGGGAACAGTTTGAGGAAGGCTTTGTCTATTGCAGCATGACTGTGCCCCAGTGCACAAAGCAAGGTCCATAAAGACATGAGTTAGATGAGTTTGGTGTGGAAGAACTTGAGTGGCCCACACAGAGCCCTGACCTCAACCCCATCGGACACCTTTGTGCAGAACTGGAACGGAGATTACGAGCCAGGCCTTCTCATCCAAGATCAGTACCTGACCTCTACTGGATGAATGGGCAAAAATCCCCACAGAAACACTTTCTTATGTTGTGGAAAGCCTTCCTGGAAGAGTGGAAGCTGTTATAGCAGCAAAGGGGGGACCAACTGTCTATGTATTTAGAATGAGATATCATAAAAGTCCCTATTGGCGTAATAGTCAGGTGCCCCAATACTCTTGTCCATATAGGTAAAAAAAGATTGAATGTTAAGAGACAGAATCTAGGGCCACAGATCTGCCATACGAACAACGTACATTGATAGAGGAACAGATAAACCAGTGGCGACTATTTTTTTGGAATACAAACATCCTTTGTTGAGATTACTAGATCATATACCTTTTTTAAGACATGGAGAAGACAGATCCAAATTATTACTGAACAAACAGTCATTTTGGGTCCTTACATTGGACACAGCTGCCCCTCATGGGCTTACTGAGAAATTACCTCTAGCATGTTTTTGGATACAAAAAATGGGCCCAATCCCTGTATCAGGCTCATCTATATTTTTGTACTCTTCCATATCCCTGCCTAACCAGAGACCTCGGCTCTGTTGGCTTCAGAAATTCTCAATCAATTTACTCCTTCCCCTTTCTCCTATCTCAAACATAACATGCCCTAACAACGCTACCTCTGTATATAACTCCATTCTCACATCTGCTCTTGAGCATGTAGCGCCAGTTACTACTCACTCCTCACGATGTTCACACTTCCAACCCTGGCACACGACTGTAACCTGACACCTACGATGATGTTCCCACACTGCTGAACATAGTTGGCGAAAGTCTCATTCCATGTCTGACTTTCTGCACTATAAATTAATGCTACGTTCCTACTACTCTGCTCTTAACCTTGCTAAAGAAACCTACTCCGCCTCCCTCATCTCCTCCCTGTCTCACAACCCCAAACAACTCTTTAATACTTTCAATTCCCTGCTTTGACCGATCCCTACTATCCCTAACCTTAATGCATCTGACTTTGCCACATACTTCAATAATAAAATTCAAACTATCAGAGATGACATATCTGCACAGTCGCCACCCTGCCTTCACCCTTCCTCTGACTATGCACCCCACTACCCATTGACCTCTTCTCCCTTCACTACATTAACTAATTTCTCTGCTGTCACTGAAGAGGATGTACATGCTCTTCTTCTTTTCCTCTTGTCCAACCACATGCCCCCTTGACCCGATCCTTGTGCCTAGCTCATATCTTCAACCTCTCCCTCAATACTGGATCTGTCCCAACCTCCTTCAAGCATGCTACCATTACTCTTATCTTGAAAAAGTACTCGCTTGACCCAATTACCATCCCATCTCTCTACTTCCTTTCACCTCCAAGCTTCTTGAAAGAGTTGTTTATACCAAATTAACTAAGTTTCTGGATTCCAACTCCCTGCTTGACCCTCTTCAATCTGGTTTTGGCCCTCGACACCGCCCTTACTAAAGTTACTAATAACTTACTCACTGTTAAATCCAAGGGCCACTACTCCATGCTAATCCTACTGGACGTTTCTGCTGCTTTTGACATCTTCTTCTCCTTCAAATGCTTCATGATCTCTGCTGGTTCACTTCCTACCTCTCTGATCGTACCTTCAGCGTCTCCGTCTCCCCTCCCCCTCCCTCTCTCAGTTGGGGTACCCCAAGGCTCTGTTCTAGGATCCCTTCTGTTCTCTCTTTACACTTCCTCACTTGGCAAACTGATTTCATTTGGCTTTCAATACCACCTGTATGCAGATCTATCTATCCTCCCCTGATCTCTCTCTCCCTCTATCTTAGATCATGTAACTAACTTCCTTGCATCAGTCTCTACCTGGATGTCTGCACGTTTCTTGAAACTTAACCTCTCCAAAACAGAACTTCTCATCTTCCCTCCCTCCAATGCTAAGATTCCCCCATCAATTTCCCTCATTGTTAATGATGCCATTATCTCCCCGTCTACTCATACAGGTTGTCTTGGTCTTACCCTCGACTCCAACCTTTCGTTCACCACCACATTCAGTCTATCTCTAAAAACTGTCGCCTCCATCTTAAAAACATTGCCCGCATCTGTCCCTTCCTAACACAGCATGCCACTAAGGCTCTTGCCCATGCCCTGATTATCTCCTGTCTTGATTACTGTAACTCTGTCTTAACTGGTCTCCCTCTTAACCATCTCACCTTTCCACAATCCACCATGAATGCTGCTGCCAGACTTATCTTCCTCTCCCATCGCTTTACTAACCTCTCTCCTCTGTCAGTCTCTTCACTGGCTGCCTGTGTGCTTCAGGATTCATTTAAAAATCTTCACTTTCAAAGCCCTTCACAGCGGTTCCCCTCCCTACATCTCCTCACTCATCTCTAAATATACTCCTAACCGGTCTCTCCGCTCATCCAATGATCTCCTTCTATCCTCTCCTCTGATTTCTAGCTCTCATGCACACTTACAAGGTTTCTCCAGGGCTGCCCCTATCCTCTGGAATACCCTCCTCCTGCCTATCCGTCACTCCCCTGCCTTCGGTCCTTTCCTTAGCTCAGCTCTCCTAGTCCCTCTAATGCAATACTTACAATAGTGTGGCTGGCCCATCCCTTACTATGACACTTTTACCTTTTACCTATTGTGAAATACACCCTAAATCCCTCTAGATTGTAAACTCGTTTGAGCAGGGCCCTCCTCACCTGTTGTTTCTGCTACTTGTAATGTCCTGTCTACCCATTGTAGAGCGCTATATAAAACAATAAATAATAATATCTTTATATCCATATATATATTTAATGTAATAGTATTTATTACACTTTGTACAATGCTTTATAGTCATTGCATTAGCAAACAAAAAAAACCCACTGTGCCATAAGCTGTATTAAAACACACAGGAGTAAAGTAACAAAAGGGAACCTAATAGTACAGCTTAGACATCAATGCCCACATTTATTATAAGTGATTATTTGATATATTTTGTATACTGCTCCACTAGTAAACTTTAAAAGGTTATTTTGTTCTAGGAGCTGTATTAGAAGATACAGGAGCAAAGCAAACAAAAGGGAGTTTAATAACACAATTTAGATAATACAGCCCTCATTTATAACAAGTCGTTCTTAGGTACACTTTGTATGATGCTTTATAGTCTTTGCTAGATGCTGTATTAGTAGGCACACAAGAAGAGGAGCAAAGACTTTAGTAGCACAGCTTAGGCAATAAGTAATTTATAACAAGGGGTTAACTATAGTGTTTAGTGTAACAAGTCTTGTTTTAGAGTTGATGCATTTTATAGATTTTTATTAATAAGCTCTTTAGTATGTGAATTAAGATGGAAGATGCAAATGTTACTATAGTGATTGTAGCAATACAACAAAATTTGATCGGTCAGTTTCAATAGCACCTGGGTAAATATTGTTTTCTTTGGTCTGTCGAGTTGCAGAAGACAATGCATCATTTTCTTGTTCTGCAAGACATGGCATAGTGTTGAGTGCCTTTAATGTGCCTATCAAAATAAGGCAATGCTACATTATTATGCACCGCCAGAGTGTGAGAAAGGATGTGAAAAAGGAAATCAATGAGAAAAACATTGGACCAGGATAAAAGGATGTTCAGAATTATTTTCCCACTTCCCCTTTTATTTTTTATTTAAATTAGAAATAATTCTGAAAAGAGCACTGTTTCCTTCTAAATCCCTTCGTTTCGAAAATGAAAATATGTCTCCTTTAAACTGCATATTTTAAAAGCAGATGGCAGTTGCCTAGCAACAGCCACGGCCTTGCAACATGATGGCTGTAAAAGTGGAACATTGTACCAAGACACGTGAAATTCCCATTTTCAGTTTTACTGCCTACAGAAAATGTAAGTAACCTTCAGTATGACCATATTGTTCCTTATACTGATAAAATAAACACAAGTAACACGATATAATAAATACACCTATACCTAATGGAAATCTAAAATGCTGTACTGTGTTAACTTTAATTCCTAGCTTGTCTTTGTCTGTGTCACGTTTCCAGAAGTGCTACTGTGAACCTCTAAAAGGCGGTAATTCGGCCCTGGTGAAAATAAAGTATTAGGCAATTGTCAGGAAGAAAAACTTATGTCTGTGGTATCCTAGTCCACCAGACCAAGAGCTGGACAGTCTGCCACTAGAACATCCTTTCGCTACCAAATGCAGTGATATAGGAATAAAAAATATAAATTATTCCCATTTATTAACTTTCCTTTCCCTCTTTGTATCCATTTCCAGTCTTGGCTTTATTTAAGCACACAATAAAGCATTAACGAAGAAATATACTTTATCAATGTGGAGATGGGTGAACCATTTCAGACGCTCACAGTGTCATACGCTTATTTTCCTAAAAGTCACCTTTTGAATGAATGTAGGTAATTCAAAAACGACATGTTTTCTCAAAGCTCATTAGGTAGGTAGCACCATAATGAACATGTATAGGAAAAAGATATCTGCTCTGCACTTCACCAACATCCACTTTATGTCTGATTTTTTTTAACTTAAGATAACATACCTTACCTAACATACAAGTTAAGACAGTAAGGGGAAGGGTTAAGGGCTTGGGTTCCTGGAGCACGTATACACAGATTCTTTTAATTTTTTTTGCACTCGACCACCATTCCATATGAATACAAATAAAACATGAGTGGTGTATGTGCGAATAACCTTAAATAAACACAGACAAATGAACTTGGATATAAAAAGGCCGTGGTATTTTATTGAGGCTTTAAAAATAACCGTTTATTAACCATAACTTCACACATAATAAATTAACCATTAAGTCAGCCCTACTAGCCAGACTTACAACCAAAATTGAAAAGCTGTCCACCCCCCACTAATGGGCAGGTGACCCATACCCTCAATAAAGCCACGACAAGAAAATAAATTTTTTTATATAGGGAAGGGAGGGTGGGAAGCTCAGTCCAACACAATACAAGCTGGCTAGTTACCTCAGATTTGTGCAAACAATTTTACCTGTGCAGCGCTATTTATATCAACCCTTCCCGCCAGAATCTCTCGCGCGACCCATAGCCAATCAGCAGCTCACCTAGCTAGCACGCGCAGTTGAAATAAAATGCACTCAAGCTATTAATCACTACCCACCATATTAACCCTTACCTGCACAATTAACCCCTCGCCCAAAACCCTCATGCAACATTAAGGGCTATGTGCCCCCATGTTGCCATAATGTGAAATTTAAAAAAAATATTGCATATTCATCTACATTACTTTATGATGTTCAAGTGTTGGCAGTACATTTTGTCCCACCGATCTTCGCCCTGGCCATTGCATACGAGCAAACCATGTTTCCCTGCAAAATAGACACTGTACATGTGCAGCCAATGATGCGCTAATCTGTTGTGATATTGTGCAGGAATGTTGGCAAATAGCACATAATTCCTGGTCAAGACCATCCGATTAATATCAGAACTGACAAAAAAATATCACGTACTGTATAATAACCTAATATTACATACAACACAACACAGAGGTGGAACAAAAAATACACACATAGAAACATAGGAACATGTAACATAGAAGGAAAGGTAAGGAGACTAAAGCCCTCTTATCCTTCTTGCCTGGGTGTAGATGGACACTGGGAAAGAGAAGGTGTTTGGGACTATGGCGATCTGGTAATATAGGTACCTGCTGTAGAGCTGGCCCTTCTTGGTTAGTGTCCCTCACATTGATCCAGAGCTCACAGGCATAACAGTCTATGACAACAATGAAGCAGCTCAGACTGCTACAAATTAAGTAAGTCTACTACAGGAAAGGGCTCAGTTGCACACTATATACATTCAAAGTTTTTTGGAAAAAATATAATAAAAAAGCCAGGCTATTTACATTTTTGTTGTTACTTTCAAGCCACGGTAAATATAATACTGTTACTTTTCCAGAGGTGTTTAAGAATATGTACATTTACTAAAAAGAACATGAACACCGAATAAAGATGAAAATGCAAAACTAATACATTTCATGAAATTAAATTATACATTATATTATTTTTATCAGAGGATTCTTTGTGTCTGGTTTACCCAAAAGCATGACAAATGAGTGATAACATGGATGTATGTGCCAACTGGGGTTGCATGTGGCCCCTGGAGCTATTGAGTGTTTCTGTTTCTACTGGAACTCACATTTATACTTGGACCCATTAAGCCCATGGCACTTTTATTTTGAAATGAAAAGGTTCGGTTTTATATAATATTTACCTCTAGGCAACAACCCTTAAACCCGACTATAAAATCATTTATTTATATATTCATAAAGCTGGGTGTAACTGGGAGAAGGGAATTGGGTTTTTTTTAGCTCTCTGAAATGCCTTTATAAAGTTAAAACTACCTAATGGGAATCCTCCACCAAACTTTACGGTGGCACTAACCATTTCAGTAGGTAGCTTTCTCCGGCATCCACCAAACACAGATTCATACATTAGGCTTCCAGTGAAGTATAAGTCATATTTCCTGGAATAAAACAATGATGAATAAACAACTGATTTTGCATATTGTGGAATAATCAGAATTAATCTTGCGCAGGCGTATCCTATGTCTTTATCATATATCCTTTGTATATTTGCATCAGTAACTTAAAGAGTTAGTCACCACAATTCCTCGCTGACAGGATGATGACAGGATTTGCCTCTAGTGCTCCTTTTTGACTGTTATACATGCAGCTTCTGTTTTGATTTTAGCTGGAGGGACTTATTCTGCCTATATAGTAAGGGTTTACTAAGGTAGTCTATCCCTGATAATCCCAGAGGCAATTGTTTGATCAGATTTCTGTATGACAGTTAATTACAGAATTAGTCTATGTCACTAAGCCCTAATTGCTGGCCAATGTACTCAAGGCAATTGTCAATCAATCGTCTACTTTGTACAATTTGTTTGTCTCTCCAGCCAACGGAAAGACATGACCTAGAAATAAAACTAAATAGAGATTTTAATCAAGTCCACCATAGAATGCTTTTATATTTGGGATCAAGACATACAAATGACCCTGGATAAAATATACACAAGGTATTTTCCTAGTAGGGCTGGCCCCAGGGTTTCTAGGACCATAGACAAACTATGTCTCTGGTGCCACCTTCCTGCATGAAGGTGATTGCTAACATAAGAAAGAAGGTGGTACATCATACCTCTTGTAAAATGAAGCAGGCGAAAGGGTCTCAAAAAACAGCACATGATGATCTAAAGAAATTCAAGAACAGATGAGATGTCACTGACATCAATTAGTCAAACATGGAGGTGTTAGTGTGATGGTCTGGAGCTGCTTTGCTTTCCATTAGACTTGTTAATTCGTATTCGGGCGAACATAAAAACGAACACGAAGGGTTCAGCGTTTTAGTTGTTCAGCTCGAGTAACGGACATACGAACGTGGCAGCAAAACGTAGATGAAGGCGAAGACACACAACACGAAAAATCTTCGTCTTCGTCTACTAATCTCCCTGATGCCTTCCCCATCTAGCGTACCTTATCTACGTAGCATCACAGGGGTTAACAGAAGCGGAAATCTGTAGGTTTGTGTTAGGGACCAGGAACCAGACGGACACGAAACGTAAAATGCAATCACCTTTATTGTAATAACAATAGTGAACAAAGCCAAATCGTGATCCAAGAGCATATACCAAAAGACAAGCCGGGGTCAGGAACCAAGACGGGTACTCAGACAAGCCGGGGTCAGGAATACAGAGATCAGCGAAGTCAGGATCAAGCCAGGAATCAGGAGCCGGGAGGGACGTCAGAGAAAGCCAGGTCATACACAGGAATTCAGGAACACAGCGATAGCACTTGCAGCCAGAAACAACACAAGGGCAAGGAGGAAGTGAAGTTTAGCTGCTTAAATAGCCAAAAGGGGCTGGCTGTGGGCTGGACAATGGGCTGAGTCACAGGAGTGACAGGAGTGTAGCCATGGCAACCCAGCCAGGCTGTATTAGCCTCCAGCAATGCAGCAGAAAAGCAGCTAGACCATTTTGCCGTCAGGGGTCAAAGGGCCATGCGAGCAACTCTATTGGTCGCCTGCAGGGTCCTCCTCTGGCATCAACCAATTGGTCGGGAGAGACTACTGGTCTCCCCCCTCCAAGAGTTAAAAGTCCGCACAAACGACCAATAAAGTCGCTTGTACGGATCATTAACTGTTGGAGCAAGGAGACCAGTGGTCTCTGCCGGCCAATTTGTGGCACCAGGATTTTAAAAGTCTGTACAATCGACTCTATTGGTCGTCAGCAGGGGGCTTGTCTGCCATCAACCAATTAGGTTTAGAGGGGCAATTACTTTTTCACATGGGTGATGTAGGTTTTCATTAACTCTTTACTTTCAATAAATGAAAGGAGCATTTGAAAGCTGCATTTTGTTCTTACTTAGACATTAGAGACAGTATCGTTGATACAAGGCAGGCATAGATCATGTTGTTTACGCCAAATTCTGAACCTGCCATCTGAATGTCACAGCTGTAATCAAGACTAATCAGACCAGGCAACGTTCTTCCAGTTTTCCATTGTCCAATTTTGGTGAGCCTCTGTTTGCAGTTCTTAGCTAACAGGAATGGCAACCGGTGTAGTATCCTGCTGCAGTAGTCCATATGCTTCAAGGTTCGACGTCTTGTGCGATCAGTCGTTATTTGAGTTACTGTTGCCTTTCTGTCATCTCAAACCAGTCTGCCCATTCTCTTCTGACCTCTGAAATCAACAAGGCATTTTCGTCTGCACTGGATATTTTTTTTCTTTTTTTGGACCATTCTCTGTATACCCTAGAGATGGTTGTGCGTGAAAATCCTGGTAGATCAGCAGTTTGTGAAATACTCAGACCAGCCCGTCTGGCACCAATAACCATGCCACGTTCAAAGTCACTTAAATCCCCCTTCTTCCCAATTCTGATGCTCAGTTTGAACTTCAGCAAGTTGTCTTGACCATGCCTAAATGCACTGAATTGCTGTTGTGTTAACAAGCAATTCAACAGGTGTACATAATAAAGTGACCAGTGAGTGTATATATATATATATATATAATATATATATATATATATATATATATATATATATATATATATATATATATGTAGCTGCTAACCCAATTTTATCAATGCTGCTTCACCAGAGAAATAATTAAATCAGGACCTAAAAATGCAAACAGAATCCTGCAGGTGTTCAGGAAGGCTGACTGAATAATAAAAAACAGGGCTATTTTCCTGTATTAGCATCAAAGCATAAAACAGAATAACAACCCAATTCATTACGCAAGTGTTGCTAAATCCCAATTACTTTAATGACATTAATTCTTGAACCTATTGGCAGGGAAAAAAAACAATGCAATTCATTACTAAAGCTCCAGGAAGTGTCTGATGAACACAAACAGGCTAATGACTTAATGAGATAAGAGTAAGCAAGTCTGACCGGAGAAAATACATTTGACTGCATAGTATATGTTTTTTAAAATAACTTTTTATTGGAACAAATATAACTAAAATGACACCATAGATCTCCTTAAAATTCTTGGGATTTCCTAATTGTAATTAATTCTGTAAATGAAAAGGAAATTATTTGATGACACAATGAACCAGCAACTATACATGACTGAATCAAAATGATTTTGTTTATTAGAGACAATATTTACAACCATACCTTGACTAACTTCCCAAGGCAGGCTACCAAGAGCTCTCTCTATTCTGGGGTAGTGGCTTTGTAAGAGGTGCGGCTATCTGAATAACTGAGTTGGGATCAGGTGAAAGGGAGAAGATGGAACCAAGATATGGATTGGACATGGCCACACGCGACTCCCTGTCCAAAGAAAGAAGAAACTGGCCCAGGGACCTGGGGAAACAGGCCTTCATTCGGAGACTCTGGGTCAGACCTGCAGAGTTCCCAGGTACTGTATGCTGACAACCAATGTGAACACATCAGCAATTACCTTGCCAATTCCTTCCTATGTCCGCTTTGGCTTTGCTTCTGTCATACACTCTGAGCTCCTACAAAAGAGGGATATAGCTAAAGATATGTCAGACAAAGGCATTTTGATCTCCAAGTGGGAATCTGATTAAATATACTTCTTTGAATCAAAGCATTTTATAATATTTTGACCAGAGCTGATATAAACACCAGGTTTGTAATGTTAGATATCAAAGCTTGAGCACATGCAGACCAATCAAAATGTTAGAAATTGATTAAATCATGTTTAATTTGTTAAATCAAACATGGATATTTACTAATGTAACGCTCAAACTTGGTGTTTGGCACCTCTCAGTTAAGTACTTTTGAACAATTTAAATCAAGACTCTTTAATCCAATGTTTAATGTATTTATTTGGCAAAAAAGTCCTTTTAATGTTTCTATTTTCTATTACTAGAAATGTACATAAAGTATGTTTGCAATGAGGAAATATTTACAGGCCATATGGACGTATATAGACATACATCAAATAAAACATCTACAAAAAGATACTGACTACAATTTGAAATTATGTTTGTAAAAACATTATCTGTGATGTCAATGATCTTTGAAAAATCAGTAAAGTGGGTAGTAACAAGAATAGGTGAAATGTGGATTGTAGGGGGGTCCCTCCAAACCTTGTGGTGTTCTGTTGTTTAGGTAAAGACCTTTATGTTTTACTGGTCAACCAATAATGTCTTCACATTACACTGAGAACATTTTCCACAATTCATTTTATTCTAAAGACCTTTAAGCTATAGCCTATGATGTATATGTCATAATTTCTTAATAACATACATAGCTACCTAAGTGATGTAGGTTACAATTAAACGTTTCCTCTCAATTCTATATTGAAGTATAGACAACAAAGAGTATGTGTTAAAGAAACCTTATTATATATGTATTCCTTCTTTCTAAATGGTTCTAGACTTCAATCAGCATGGGAAAACATACTAAAATGCTGAATGAGAAAAAATCTAGTTATAAAATTATAAATTTGGAAATAATGTTCATACAATCCCCAGAATTCATGAATATTAATGAGCTTGAAACTTGACACTAATTACAGATGAGTCATTTTTCATCGAATTATATAATTAAATTTCATCTTTATTTGATGAAAGTGAATAAGATGTGTTAAGAAGTCCTTGGCTAATCATTAAGAAAAAAACTTTCAAAACGAACAAAAAATAGAAATAAGCAAAGAAAAAATGTGGTTTCAACATAAAGGGGAAAAATTACATTTTTTATAATGATTATTACCGTCTTGCCTTACTATTGGATCTATTTACTTACAGGAATGTTTGCTTGCTTACTATGCCCTATGTCTTTATTGCTTTATATATATATATATATATAATATATATAGTATATATATAATATTAGTATATACCTTATATATATATATATATAAATATAAAAGCCATAAACAAAAAAAAGCAGTTAAATCCTTTTGTGATTCAGTAAGATTAAAATTTGATAAGTGTATATTTGTAGACTGGACAAGTCCACTGGGTAAATCTAAGGCACTCTAAAATCTTTCCGTCTGAGAAATGTACTTACATTTACTTTTCACTTTGCTATAAAGTTTCACCACTGATTGAAAAGTAATAAATGATTTACCTAGTATTAACTTTGTGGAAATGAAAACACACTCTGCAGTGGAAAACAGCAAAAGAGCATTTTTTATTTTTTTAAACTACCACTTGCGTTCTTATTTGGCACATTTGAACATTAACAGTACCATATTCAAGAGCAGAGCAGCATTTAATCAATATATACTGTTACGGCGCTACTTATTTCCATATGCAAAACAAAATTCCACAAAAATTTGGAATACCAAAAAATAAAATCTATACCACTATTAATATTTTCCCGACAGCCTGTTATGCCTTACCTCAATTGAACCAACACAAAAAAGCACTTTAAAATGTCAAACATATAACATGGCATAAAACCATTTCACTCTAAAAGACTTTCCACACAAATTATATGTATCTTATGCTAGAGATAAAGAAATAAAAATCAACAAAAACAATCCTTTCAACTGGTTTGCTAAAGTAGGACAATTTAGTATAATTGTAAAAGGACATATTTATTGCTAAATATAGAAATAATTTATAAAGTTATGATGCAGTAAAACAACTTGTAAAGTTATTTCCAATACATGAGAGAATGAAACAAGCATTATATTATTGTAGGTAATAACATTAGGATACTAGTTAGAGCTAAGAACTAGCAAAGTTTCTCTGGAAATCTCTGAGTTTGGTGGCGTCGTCAAAGGGTTCTGGCATTCTTTTCTCTCATTTTGCTTATTTTTCATCTATTTTCTCTCCCCTTTTCTTCTTTGCTTTCTCTGTTGTATCGTTCTTTTTTATCACAGATTGTTCGCTTTTGTTTCATCTCTTGTCTATTATTTCTTTCGTCTCCCTTCTCTCTTCCTTTTCTTTTCTCTTCCTTCTAGTTTCTTCACTCTCTTTTTTTCATCTCATCACTGGTTCTCTCTTCTCTTCCTTGTCTCTTCTCTCGCTACTATCTTAAACCAAACATTTTGGATATCACTGGTCACACACTCAGGGGTGTATTCTGGCTTAGGCTGTCTAGGCTTCTTGGGCAATTAGGCTAAATGTAACACCACTGTTCAGTGAGCCATTTAGACGAGAGATCACTGATTTCCCCAAACACCCAATTAACACTATGGAGGACTGTGCCATGTTGGCAGTGTCCATAGTTAATTTCTGCCTGGCAATGCATGTCCTTAAAATGACCGTGTGTGTGTTCAGAGATCTCTGTGCAAAACTACCAAGCAAAGGATATACATGTATCAAGATCTTTGTTTTGTTCTGTTTGAACTTATGAGAATGTAAATCTGTGCCATTCATATTTTTATGTGTGTATCATTGTCACATCAGTTATTAAATATTGGACAACCATGGGTTTGGAACCACACAGTTGTCCTAAATGATAACTCTGTCATATGTTTGTGTATAAAAAACAATGCTCTGCAACTTTATTTCTGTTAAATCTTTTTTCTCTTGGAACCTGGGCTAAATAAAAACCGTTCACATTAGGATCCCACTAGTCCATTGATTTATGCTTTGTCTGGGTTGATTTCACCAACTATGGGTTTTATTTTTCGCAGCATTGAATACTTTGTGGTAGTCACATTCTGAGTTTACACTTTAAACCATAATATATTATTTAATATATTATATTGATAGAAAAAAATAAATGTGTTTTCTCAGAGGAGCAGTTTCTGCAACATATTGGAAAAATGTCAGCAATAATTCATTGTGTACAGGCAAAAATTGTATATAGGAACAATTGTGATCATGGCAAATTTAACATTTTGTTTACCAGTGGTGGCGTAGCAAGCAAAAACACAAATATACACGACCTTATGAAAATACCTTTTATTACAGTTTACTGTGAACCAGCTTTTCTTCCTATATAAAATGTCCTGTCAGGTTAGACCTTGCACATGACATTCAACAAAAAGCTAGTGTGCATCTGAGGATCATTGGTAGTAACTGCATTGACAGATGTAACCCCCATTCCTTCACACGGTGCATACTAGCTTTCAAGACTCTTGGGTCTAATCAGTTAGAAGAAGGGTGGTCAGATAACTTGAATGAATTGGGTGAACTGAGATTTCATGCTATTGCATGCTAATACTTGCAAAATAAATTGCATATTCACTGAAAAGTTGTTTGCAAGTATATGCAAGTGTCTACAACTTTAAATGTTGTGAGTTTCAAGTGAGGGCATGTAAGCTGGATGGGAACTCACAAAGCAAATACCAACCCTCCCTTTGGCAATAGCAATAACCAAATAACTATATTATGTATTGTGTACAGTACTGGAGACCGTATCTCCAGAAGGATATAGATATGTTGGAGAAAGTGCAGAGAAGGGCTACTAAAATGGTTTATGGATTACAAAATAAACCTTACCAGGACAGGTTAAAGGATCTTAACCTATATAGCCTGGAAAAAAGACGGGACAGGGGGGATATGATAGAAACATTTAAATACTTAAAGGGAATCAACAAAGTAAAGGAAGAAAGTTTATTTAAAAGGAGAAATAAAACCGCAACAAGAGGACACAAGCATAAACTAGAGGGGCAAAAGTTTTAATGGTAACATCAGAAAATATTACTTTACGGAAAGGGTAGTGGACGCATGGAATAGCCTCCCAGTGGAAGTGGTAGATGTTTATACAGTAAAGTCATTTAAGCAAGCATGGGATAGGCATAATGCCAAGCTAGATATAGGATAAGGGCAAGTACTAAAGGAGAGTACTCAGAGGTTGGGCAGACTGGATGGGCCTTCTGGCTCTTATCTGCCGTCACTTTCTATGTTTCTATGTTTTAAAACAATAACTGGTAAAATATTAAGCATAAAAAGAATACAAAATAATAATAATTCAAAAAACATGCGGGTGTGAGAGAGTGGAAGTATTAGGTTTTCAGAGATCTCATGGAGATCTCATGGAGGTAGTCAAGGAGTGGGCTAGTCAAGGAAGATGACAAGGCCCAGTTGGGGACCTTGAGGGACACCAATAGTGTAATAGCTTAGCTTTGTAGGCGTGTGGGCCTTCTGCAACACCCTTGCTATCTGGCAGCCTCTCCAACAGCAGGGACATTGTTCTACTGACTTTTGTTCATTTGTGAACCTGACCAGTTTTCTGATTATTGATTCGGCTTCATGACTGAGATTTCTGGTTTGACCCAGCTTGTCCTTACCAAGCTTCTTGTTTATCGATTCTGCTTGACGACCAAGATTTCTGATTTGACCCGGTGTCACGTTTCCCCATGCGCTGGCTGGACTTGTTTATATTTTACGTTGCTCATTCATGTTTCCAGCCACTAGTGGCCGCCCTTACCACTCAGACTCATTATCAGGTCCAGCTGCAGTGGATTACCAGATCAAGGCATCCTATATAAACCTGCCCAGCCCTGCAGTCTGGGCCTTGACATTGATGTTGTAGGACTGCCTGTTTGGTTCCTGATCTGCTCCTGTTTGGTGCCAGTACCTGCCTTGTTCCAGTACCTGCCTTGTTCCAGT